>CAUYQG010041268.1:0-28340 GCA_963574415.1 Tarsius wallacei | reverse complement strand
CCACATTTTTTTAATCCAGTCCTCTTTCGATGGATAGCATGGTTGGTTCCAGGTTCTTTTTATTGTGAACAATGCTGCATTAAACATACGAGTGCAGGTATCTTTTTTATAGAGTGATTTGAGGTCTTCAGGGTATATTCCCAGTAGGGGGATCACGGGGTCATATGGGAGGTTGGTGTTTAGAGCTTTTAGGAATCGCCACACTGCTTTCCACAGAGGTGATACGATATTTTTAAAGTGTTAAAAGGAAACAACTGTTAATCTCAAATTCTATACCCAGCAAAAATATTCTCCAACAATTAAGATGATATAAAGACATTTAAGACCAACTGAGAGGATTCATCACGCATATCTACATCCAAAGACACACAAAAGGGAGCTTCACAGGCAGATAAAATGATTCCATATGGAATAATGGCCACATCAAGAATGAAGAACACTCTAAAAGCTAAAAACATAGGTAAATCTAAATGAATATCGAATATTTATTTTCTCTTTTACAAACTAGTTTATACTTTGGAAACTACTAATTGCTTAAAACAAAAACAATAATAGTGCCTTGTGTGATTTAAATTCTATAGATTAAAATACTTGGCAAAAAAAAAATTAAAATACATGGCAAAAAAATAGCTCGGAAGGCATAAAGGGAATAATCAGAGCTAATGTATTGGAAGGTCCTTACATTGTCCAGGAAGTAGTGAAAATAATAAATTACATTACTCTGAAATAATTCAAGAAATTTTGTTTTAATATCTAGGCTAATAACAAAAGAAAGTTAAAAGAATGTGTAACTACAAAATTATAAAGAACAAAAATTAAATAATAAAAATGATTAATTCAAAAGCCACAATAACATAGATTAAGCATATGATAGATATTAAACATATGATAACTATAAGAAAATGACTGACAGAGATGGGAAACTATGGGGGGGGAGGGGAAGGGAGATGGGATTAATGGTAGTCAATATCTGTCTGGGGACGGGAAAACACCTCTTATCAACAAGGGTGCCCGAATGAAGCATATTTGTATACCTAATCCTTAACTGTACCCCACAATATCATAATAAAAAATACTGATTATAAAAAATAAATAAATAAATAAACTTATGATTGATAGATACAACATATGATAGAACAAATAGAAAATAAAGAGTATGATGCTCAAGTTTAATAAAATTATTTTAATAATTACATGTAGTTAAATGACTAAATTAATTTACAAAACTGTGGAAAAATATGATTAAATTTTGCTCATAAAAGATACATTTTATAAGGACAGATAAAGATGGAAAAGGAATGTAGGGCAATAGATAAACCAATTAATACCAAATAAACTGGTAGCTACAATTATATTAAATAAAGTAGGCTTAAAGGAAGAAGTGTAAGAGATAAAGGCATACATTTGTATGCATCGAATAACATGCAGTATATTATACATGATAGATCTAAAAGTAAAAACTGATAAATCTCAAACTCTCATGATAAAAGATAGGATTAGTAGTTTAAAATATCAATAAAGTTATACAAGATTTTAAAAACAATACATTTAACCTAATTGACACAGAGAACCCTGCACCTAACACTTGCAGAATAAACACCTTCTTCAAGTAAATATAGAATATTTACTAAAATTGACTATATGCTGGGCTTAGTCAAAGTCTCAACAAGTTTCAAATAATTGACAGAAATACAGATTATATTCTCTGATCTTGGGGAAGTTAAGCTAGAAATCACTAACAGATACAAACAAATCACTAAAAAAAAAAAATCTAATGTTTGGAAATTAAACAATAAACTTCTCCATAGAAATCACAGTGGAAACTAGAAAGTGCTTTTAATTAGATGATAAGAGAATTGTAATTAATATCAAAACTGCTGAGCTATAGCTTGTTTCAGCTAGCTTTTGCTATGTAATAAACCATCCCTAAATTTAGTGGCTTAAAAAAACAACCATTTGCCGGGCTCGGTGGCTCAGCCTGTAATCCCGCGCCTTGGGAGGCTGAGGTGAGCGGATTACCTGAGCCCGCGGGTTCGAGACCCACCTGAGCAACTTGGCGAGACCTCATCTCTACAATAAATCAAAAAATTAGCTGGGTGTGGTAGCGCACGCCTGTGGTTCTGGCTACTCGGAAGGCTGAGGCGGAAGAATCGCCAGAGCCCAGCAGGTCGAGGCTGCGGTGGCCGGGAGCAGCCACTGCCCTCCAGTCTGGGCGACGGAGTGAGACTCCAACTCAAAACAAACAAACAAACAAAACAAGATTCAGTTGGTCTCTTTCAGCTTGACTGATTTCTGCTGTACTCTCATGTCTGGGAGCTGAAGAGTTGACTTGAAAATCTGGAGTGGTCTTACTCCCATGTCTAGCAGTTGGTAGGCTTTCAGTCATGGTGTCTCAGTTCTCCATGTGGCTTCTTATCCTCCAGCAAGCTAGCTTGCTCTCATTCATGTGGTGCTCTTGATTTCCAAGCACACAATGAGAAGACAAGGTTCACTGTCAAGTCTATGTTTGCTTCATATCTGCTAATATTGCATGACCAAACTAGACTCAAAGGTAGACCCCTCTAGGTGAAGGAGATGGGAAAGTCCTGTTGCAATAAGGCATGCAAAGTTAGGAAAAATCTGTAGCTATTTTTGCAATCTACCACACAGTTAACATAGTGCTCAGAGGGAAATTTATATCTTCCAGTACTAGAAAAGACAAAAGGTCTGAGTTTTTATTTTAAAAAGCTAGGAAAGGAATAGCAAATTAAATCCAAAGAAAGTAGAAAGAAGGAAATAACTTACCCTAGAAATTAGAGATGTACAGCACAAATACACAATAGAGAAATTTAAAAAGTCAAAAGTTTGTTCTTTAAAAATATTGACCAAATTGATCAACTTTTGTTTAGCAAACAGGAAAAATGAGAGAGAAAATACAAATCATCAGCATAAGAAATACAGGACATTATTACAGATAATATTAAAGATGAGAATAATTATGAGCAATCATATGATAGTACATCTGGAAATTTAGATACAATGGAAAATTTTATTAAAAAATACTGTGTATCAAAAGTGACAGCAGAA
Source organism: Tarsius wallacei (assembly GCA_963574415.1). Taxonomy (NCBI): domain Eukaryota; kingdom Metazoa; phylum Chordata; class Mammalia; order Primates; family Tarsiidae; genus Tarsius; species Tarsius wallacei. The sequence goes on along the minus strand of CAUYQG010041268.1, from coordinate 25,274 downwards.
GAAATAAAGGCTCCTTTATTTATTAAAGCAATTCTATTTGTAATGAAAAATCTTTCTACCAAAAAATCTCTAGATCCACATGGCTTAACCAGTGAATTTTTCCAGAAATCTAAGGAATCATACCAATCCTATACAAACACTCCCAAAGAACAGAGAAAGAAGTAACATTTTCCAACTAGTTTTATGAGACCACCAGACCCTCATGCCTCAAGTTCAGGAGGACACTAAATTGATGATCTAATCTCTTTTATAAACACAAAACAAAACATCCTAAATAAAATATTAGCAAATTAAATCCATAAACCAGTTGGGCTTATACCAAAAATGTAAGTTTGAAAAAAATTAGAAAACTAACAATGGCAATGGAATAAAGGAGAAAAATTATGTGATTATCATCTTGCTAAATGCAAAAAGAATTTATAAAATTTAATTCTGAATCATAATTTTAAAAATTTTGGCAAATCAAGAATAGAATACATTTTCTTAAATTTCTAGGCCAGGCTTGGTGACTCAGTCTGTAATTCCAGCATTTTGGGAGGCCGAAGTGAGTGAATTGCCTGAGCCTGCGGGTTTGAGACCAGCCTGGGCAACTTGGTGAGACCTCGTCTCTACAATAAATCAAAAATCAGCTGGGCATGGTAGCGCACGCCTGTCGTTAGGGCTACTTGGAAGACTGAGGTGGAAGGATCGCCGGAGTCCAGCAGGTCGACACTGGGGTGGCAGTGATTGTGCCACTGCACTCCAGCCTGGGCAATGGAGTGAGACTCCAACTCAAAAAAAAAAAAAAATTGTAAAGAATATATTTTTGAAAACCCACATAATAATGTAGCTAGATAGGAGGAATGAATTCTGGTGTTTTGCTGCTCTGTAAGGTGAATATGGTTAGCTATAATTTACTGTATATTCTCAAAAAACTAGAAGAGAGAATTTTTGAATGCCCATAACACAAAGAAATGATCAATATTTGAAATGATGGATATGCTAATTACCCTGATTTGAGCATTATGCATTGTATACACACATTGAAATATCACTCTGTATCTCACAAATATATGTAATTATTATATATTACTGAAAAACAAAGGAAAGAAAATCTACATAAAACTTCAAACATAATGGTAAAATTACTAAAAAATCTTTCTGAGATTGGGAGTGAGGCAAAGGTGATCATTGTTACTTCTTATAGTCACTGTTGAATTTGAGGTTTTAGCCAGTACAATAATTTAAGAAAAAGAAAATATGACAGGCCAGGCTCAGTGGCTCATGCCTGTAATTCCAACACTTTGGAGGCACAGGTGTAAGGACTGCTTGAAACCAGGAGTTCAAGACAACATTGTGAGACCCTGTCTCTACAAAAGGCAACATAGTAAGATGACATCTTTACAAAGAAAAAAAAAATTAGCTGGGTATGGTCATGCATGCCGAAGTCCCACCTACTTGGAAGGCTGAGGTGGAAGGATCACTTGAGCCCAGGAGGTCGCGGCAGAGGTGAGCTGTGATTGTGCCACTGCACTACAGCCTGGGTAACAGAGACCATCCCCCGCCCCCACAAAAGAAAATAAAATACGACAGATGTAAGAATAGGACAGGAAGAAATAAAATTATCATTGTTCACAATGACATAATTGCATATGTAGAAATAGAAAAGAAACATAGAAAAATATAAAATAAATATAGAAAATATAAAGGATAAAATGTTAGAATCAACAGCAATTTATTTAGCAAGGTCCCTAAATACAAGATAAATATACAAAGCTCCATTATATTTTTATCTCCTAGAAAGATACAGTTGGAAAATGAAATTTTAAAAGTATATAATTAAAAATAGCATTAAAAGCTTTATATACATGGGAACAAATTAAATTTAAAATGTGCAAAAAATCATCAGAGAAAAATACAAAACATCCCTGAAAGGAATAAAAGAAGATCTAAGTAAATGAAAAGATATACTAGTTTTTGGATTAAACTACTAAATACTGCAAAAATGTCAATTTTCCCTAAATCAATCTTTAGATTCCATAAAATTGTAATAAAAATTCCAGCAAGCGCTTTTTTTTTGGTGTGGAAATTGTGCATTTTAAAATTTAAACAGAAATACAGAGAACTAAAATTATCAGAAGACAAATTTTACAAATAGCAAGTTGGAGAACACAAGCCACCAAATATCAAGGCCACAGTTATTTAATAACCAACCAACCTTGTAGTATTGGTGCAGGGATAGAAACAGACTTACACACACATGGCAACCATTTTTAAAATCAAGATACCACAGCACTGTAGTGGGAGGAAAGGGGAAAAATTTTTTTTTTTGAGTTGGAGTCTCACTCTTGTCCAGGCTGGAGTGCAGCGGCATGCTCACGGCCACCGCAGTCTCCACCTGCAGGACTTAGGCGATCCTTCCACCTCCGCCTTCCAGGTAGCTGGAACTACAGGTGTGCGCCACCACGTCCGGCTAGTTTTTGTGATTTATTATAGAGATGCCAAGTTGCCCAGGCTGGTCTAGAACCCGCGGGCTCAGGCAGTCCTCTCGCCTCGGCCTCCCAAAGTGCTGGGATTACAGGCCAAGCCACTGCACCTGGTCGGAACTTCTTTCAATAAATGATGCTTGATCAATTGCATGTCCACACAGGAAGAGATAAGCCTTGACATGTGCCACAAACCATGCCCAAAAATCAATTCCAGGCGGACTGTGGATCTAAATGCAAAAGATAAATCACTGAAGCCTCTAGGAGGTAACAAAGAAGAATATCTGTACAACCTTGCCACAGGAAACTGGACCACCTGCCTCTATTTAAATATCTGGCTCAGGTGTGCATAATATAACCAATCCACTCCACACAGTCCATTCTGATTATGTTCCTTTCTTCTGTTTATTTCTCTTCTAGTGATCGTCACATAGTTTAGGACTCACATTGTATGTTGCTCGCAAATTTGCAAATTTTGTCATGTGTGGTGCTGTTGCAACTTTATTACAAACTATTATTTTCTACTATTGTCAGTAGTGCCTGAGCTAGTGCTGGACACATAATAGGCTCTCAGTTAATAGCTGAGAACTTCAGGAGGTCTCAAATCTCTCTGAACCTCTGGTCTGCTCTTGGTCCTTGCAGTGACATCGTGCTTCCGTTCCTCCATTCATCCAAATGTTCACCAAGTCTGACCCAAGTGTTGGCTGAAAGCAAAGCACTACACCTGCCATCATACAGGTTGCAACTTTGTGTGGGTCTCATTTCACACTCTAGAAGAGCTGATGATCTCCTAGGGAAGATATGAGAACAACACAATTATTTTATATTTTAAGGAAGCATGGGACGAGTACCATGGAAATGGCCATAATATAAGTTCTGTGCGAAGAAGGGATTAGAGATGCCTAGGCCAATCAGGAAGGGCATTTTGAATATGTGGCATCTGAGTTTAGGCCTGAAGACTAGAATATGGCATTCCAGGCAGAGCGGAAACCAAATGAGGTTTTTAGAGTTGATGCACTATTATTTTTCCTGAATAACTGTCTGTATAGTTAGATTGACCAGAGAAGAAACTTGTTGATACCACAAAGCAGGTGCTACTGAAAGAACAGAATGGATGAAACGGTTGCTTCTGTGTGAATTCCATTGTTTTTAAACCTGCCAGAGAATTATACCAGCAGAAGCTCTTATCTTTCATATGCAAGAGATGTCTCATTTCAGCGGGTCCCTTCCAGCTCAGGGAAAGAAGCTATTAGGGCTTCTTTATTAAGTCTTTGACAGCCTTTGTGAAACTGAATAAAGAAGTTGCATTATGTTTTAAAAGAGTTGAAAGAAGGAGTCAGAACAATAAGGAGTCCAGATTAGCTTTAAGATGCAAGTCAGAGATGAGTGGGAATTTTGGAAGAGATGGGAGCGCTCTGAATTCCCTGGTGTTAGAAAACCTAGTGCCTGGGTTGCAAACTCAAATGCAAAGAATGGGTGGGTGGGAGGACTGAATGCAAAAACTGCAAAAGCATTAATGTGATGAGAAATGGCGACTAACACTTGGGCTGTAATAAGGCAAATTCTCAGGCCCTACTCAGACCTACTAAATCAGACTCTCTGGGCTGGGGTCCAGCAGTCTCCAGATGGTTCTGATAGATGGTAACATCTGCGAACTACTGCTTTAAGGCAGAGTGAAGACAGAGGCAGACTGGTGTGCTCACACCCCGTGTAAAGGACAGGCAGACATTTCTTAGCTCATTTGATTTGTGTCTTGCAGGAAGTGGAAACTGTGCTGTCAGACCTTCCAACATTGTAAAGAGAAGTCACACTTCTGAATTTCTATGTGACGTCTTCTGATCCTTAAGTATTGGTCATCATTAGAAATACTCTGGTAGCCAGGTATAACTGTGGTCAACATTTTACTATGGGCTGTTAGTTTGCAGTCGCTAATATAGTGATTAAAAGCATAAGCCCTAGATTCAGAAAGCATAAGTTCAAATTCCAACTCTTCTTCCTATGTGTGTGACCTCAAAGCGAATCTTCAAAGCCTTGCTTTCCTCCTGTACAAAGAGGCATGGTATTTAGCTCCAAGATTCATGCCAGAGATGAGTGGGAATTTTGGAAGAGCTGGGAGAGCTCTGAATTCCCATCATGAGTACCTGTTTCACAGGGTCTTTATGAAGGTGGTGTGAGGTAACATGTAAAGTAGTTATTCAAGGGCCTGGCACTAGCAGGTGCTTGTGTAATTCCTCAGCTCAGGCACAGGATAGGCTGGGTCTGTTGGAAAGGCTCTGAGCCAAGGGAGCAGGAAAATGGTTGATTTCTCTAGGCCAAGCTGAGTGGTTCCATGCACAGTGTTCAGAGTGTGCAGGAGTCCCATGCAGGGACCCGGGTGTGCTAATGGTGTGAAGGAGATTGGTTTAATGGGTGTGGCCCAATAGTAGAAAATTCCCATAGTCCTCCATGTCATTCTGGGAAATCTGCTCCTATGTGGCCAGAAGTAAGGAACCTGCCAATTCTTAAATTCCTGGGCGCCCAAATAAGCGGGTTGTTGTCAAAGCGTGAATGTAAGAGCAGAAAGGTAACCCATGGCAGCAGCTCAGATCCATCCACGGGCCAGTATGACTCAGGGAAAGGGGAAGTGAAAAAAAGATAACACGTGGTGTGACCTAGAGGCTAAGTTGGCACCCAGGGCTTATGCCAGGCACAGCAGATACCAGGTCTGTGGGCAGCCAAGATACACTCCAGGCTCCACATCTGGAGGGGTTGAGGCAGCTGATATACTTCCTGTCTTAATCTAGACCAGCTCAGCTCCTGGGCATGGAGGAACCTGGAGGTGGAGGACATTGGAGACTTTCACTGTGAGTGGCAAGAAAGATGAGGCTTGACAGATGCTAGGGCAGACTATGGGGTATCACTTATTTCTTAGGAGGCAAGATGTCATAGTACTGTATTAAAAGTGTCAATTTTGAGTCGGTGTATAGGATGCATTGAATGGGAGTCAGAGAAAAAACAAGACTGTTGCATTTATCTTGGCCAGAGACGACAGAATCTCAGCATTCAGACCACAACTACTTTCGCCTAGACCCATGACAGACACTTCTGATTGATGAAAATATTCTCTCCTGTGGATTCTAGACAAGGCATCAAAATCTTTTCAAAACTCTGCTACACCTAGAAAGTCACTCAGACAGATAGAAACTGGCAGACAAAAGCCCTTGGTAGGTGTCAGTTACTATGGGAGGATGACAATGGCCGTGAAAAGGGAGGGGTTTCTCAGAAAATCCTGTGAAAATATTCAATAGGAGTCAGCGCCAGATTTTTCTTGGAACAAGACACAGCAAGCATGAAGAAAGTCAGGGTCAAAGACCACAGGTGACACCGCAGGTCTTAGGAAGGAAGACACAATTTGGTGGCATGGAGAAAAGACCCCCTTCTCAAAAACAAAAACATATGAACAACTACCCCTCAAGAAATTCAGTAAGATGAGATGGCTGACAGAGAAAAGATGAGCTCACCTGGCAGAACACGCGGGAGGAGGTGTCAACTTGGCCGTTCAACACGCTGGGTGCTTCTCAAACGTAGTTTTTGAACTGGTTGTCTCAGTGTGTGGTGCTTTGGGACGATGAAAAGAACGTGTTGGATATTTTGTCCTCGAGAAGCCTGGGAGATAATGGAGGTGTAGGGACACCCACACATGACGAACAACGACCTGTGTAACCAAAACGAATCCAACAGAAACCGCACACACACATTTCAGGAAGGGGTGAGTAAATGGAGAAAGGAGGTCAAGGAAGTCATGGGAGTTGAAGGTGCAGGTCAAGGAATTTCTAAGTATGAACGCAACACTTGGGTCAGAACATAACCTGGGTCCTTCCATGTACCTGGGCAGTTGTTCAAAAAGGCCATCCTCCTCCTGAGAAGGCGTCCTCACTGAGGTCATCATTACATGACATCTATTTATTAAGCATCAGCTATATTCTAGGCCTTATGCAGTGGTTGAAAACCCTGGGCTCCAAGGGTACCTGCATAATGAACATTTGCAAACCTGACCCCGAATCGTACCCCACATCTTTAAAAGAAAACATTTTAAAAAGAAAACCCTTTGCTCTCAAAGAACTCACAGATCTCTGGATGAGAGAGATGCCCGCATAACATGGTGGTCATTGCAATACAGCACAAAGGGCTGCATATGAGCAAGCATGGGTCAAACTGGGCACAGGGTCTAATGCAGTCTGAGGGGGCAGGGCAGAGGCCCTAGAGAGGAGGAAGCTGAAACTCTTCTTTCAAAGCAAAACAGAAAGATTGATTCGTTTGTCTGTCATTGTTCGTTCGCAGGCCAAGTTTCCCAGGCCTGCTAGGCAGCACCCAGCAGGAGCAGAGAAACATGCAGGTACGGAGGTATAGAGTACGAACTGGGGTGGGCACTTAAATGCAAGTCCCCAGGCTTGATCCTGAAAGCAGGTCAGAGCTTTGAGTCTCCTCTTATTTATTGAGTCATTCATTCACTTTGCTTTTGTTTTTGTTTGTTTGTAAACATAACAGAGCACTTGTATAGATACTATTGTAATTCTTCTATGCTGGCTGGCTTCTAGAATAACCCGACTAATTAGATTAACCACCTTTCAGGGAAGGAACTCCTAGGAATTCTTTTAATATGCTGATATTTTTTAAAATCTTCTTTTAAAGGAACATGAAAGGAAAGTTGATCTCATAAAGTTAAGACTAAAGGTTTTTGCTGTTGTTGTTTGATCACTGGTAGGTTTCCTATCTTTTTAAACATTTAATTTACCTTTTTGTAATTTTAAAAATTTCTAATCATGGTAAAAAAAACTCATGACAAGATTTATCATCATAACCATTTTTAATTGTACAGTTCAGTAGCGTTAAGTACGTGGACATTATTGGGCATCCTATTTCTAGAACTCTTTCATCTTTCAAAACTGAAACTCTATACACATGAAACAGCGCTTCATTTCCTTCACCCCTCAGTTTCTGGAAACCTACTTTCTGTCTCTATGAACTTGATGACTCTAGGTACCTCATGTAAATAGAACCATATGGTATTTACCTTCTTGTGACTGGATTATTTCACTTAGCATAACATTTTCAAGGTTTGTCCATGTTGTAGCATGTGTCAGAATTTCCTTCCTTTTTGAAGCTGAATAAGATACTATTGCTCGTATATTCCACATTTTATTTATCCGTCTGTCCATCTGTTGATTAATGTTTGAGTTGTGTCTGCCCCTTGTCGGTTGTAAATAATCTGTTATGAACATGGGAGTGAAGATATCTCCTTAAGGTCCTACCTTCCATTCTTGTGAATGTATACTCAGAAGTGGGTTTGCTGGATCTCGTAGTTCTCTTTTAAATTTTTTGAAGAACATCTGTACTGTTTTTCATAGCCGTGACACCATTTTACAGTGAGGTCTCCCATCTTTGTAAAGGAAATGCTAGCTCATAACCTCTGATGTCAGTCAGGGCTGGGTGGACTCCCTGAGTGCCTGAACCCTCTTGACCTCCTGACCACGTTAAGGCCCATCCTTCGGCCAGCTCTTTGGGGAGAAGGAAGCAGCTATCTTCATACACAGACACTCTTAAGGGGAAGGTAACAACGCTGCAGAATAATTGAAGCATAATGTGTGGCCCGAGCACAGAATGAGCTCACACTCTGGCAGTGCCTTTCCTGTGGATTGCCAGCTGATCTCTGCTTCTGCCGGGACACTGTCCATCTCTGTGTGCTCCATTTGAGAGCTTGCTTCAGCTGATGCCATGGCCTCAGCACTGAGGACACCATGACCCTTGTTTTCCAGTGGGATCCATTGAAATTCCCTTTTGGGGTCCTGTTAAGTTTCCTTTCTGCTGACTCTCTAAGGCTGATCTCTACTCCTTCTGCCACAGCTTTGGTGATGCCGCCAATGTCCCTAGAGAGAGGTCCCTCTTTGCTCAGTAGATGTTGAAGCCTTGAGTTCTCCCTGGAAAGCGGCAGTGAGCTCTGCCATGAGGACTTCTCCACCTGGGGGGGGGGGGCGGGGGGAGGTAGGTGAGTTGGTAGGGAGCGCGACATAAGATGCCTTTACACACCACCAAATGCCAAAATGCTGAGAATCTCATAATGGTTAAACGTGTTTTAGAATGGGACAGAAATACGAAACTCTACCCGACAGCTTCATTTGCATGCAAGACGCTTCACAGCCCAATTCCAGGTTTGGAACTCTTTGAAACCACACATCTGCCTGTGTAATCTGATAAAGGCCAGAGGAAGGAATGAACCTTGATGTGGCGCTAAATTGCCAGATAATTTTGTAACTGGCATGCTCAAAGACATCCTTTCTCTCAGTTTGGCACACCTCCCTGACAAGTTAGACCACGTAGTTCCCAAGGGTTCCTTCAGTTAAGGCCCCTAAGACCAGATGAGAAACTGACCCACTTGCACAACCTTTGAAAATCCACAGCCGCAAGTTTGAAAAAGACAAATTGTTGTGTTTTTCCTGATCCCAAGGGCTCTGTACAGTATACCATACAATGACCCAAAGTCTCCTAGAATGTGGCTTTCTGCTCAGGGCTGGTGTAGGTCCCAACATGAGTGTGAGGTGGGACTGTGTACCCGCCAGGCCTGCTTCGGTTTCAGCTCCCAAGTGCCTCTGACGGGGTGAACATCTTCCTAAAACAAATGTGATTTTCACATGTAGAGACATGTTTTTTTCATTTAACCTGAACCTTGAAATGCACCGAGGAAAGAGTCGTCTATTCCTGTTTGCGCTGGATTTTTCAAAAAAGCGTGTGTCCGTCTCCGGGGCACAGTCCTCCTAAGGGGATGGTAACCTAAATTTCACATGACTTTTGCCTGCTGAACTTCAGAACCGAGGCCCAGTGTCAGATGCAACCCTGCTGAAATCAGCTATGTGACTCTGATTGTGTTACTTAGTCAGCCTGAAGCACAGTGTTCTGTGTATGGAAAGCTGGACCCGGTGATCTCAAATAGTCCTTAAAAATTCTGTGATTCCACTTGAGTAGGAGAGGAGGAGCTACAGGAAGTACCTGTTACAGGCAACCTGCTGAACATCTTCTGTTCTTTCTTTCTCTTATACCCATTGTGCTTGTGTCTTCTAGACAAGCAAAACAAAGAGTCCCAATGAGAATACAGATGAAATAGTCCCAAATGGTGGGGTCAAGGGTCTTCCAGCATCTGCTCGACAGTTCCTGAGGCAGAGTTTCATTGTTGGGTAGCTCATTGTTTTTCCTGTTAGAAAAAGTCTTCTTGACATTAATCTTGACTTGCCTCCCTGTAACTTTCATCTATTCATTTAAATCCTCTCCACTAGTTTTCTATGGAACAAGCCTACCTATTTAGTTTGCATCTTGATGTGATGTTTTAATACTGTGTGTGTGTGTGTGTGCGCGTGTGTGTGTGCGTGTGCATGTGTGTATGCATGCGTACTCTCACACCTTTAAAATGGTTGCTGTAGCTATGTGTGCTTTAATATGAGGTTAGGCTCAAGGCCCTGGTGTGTTTTAGGACACCAGAAAGGCCAGTGCTAGGAGTGAGGCCAATGCAAACTATTTACAGGGTAATTGGGGAATGAAGGAAATGGTTGACAAAGGTAAGTTTCCACTCAAACACTTTTTCTTTATCAATGGACTCATGATCATCAATGCATTTTTTTTTAAGTCAATTTCCTTCATGGTAGGACAACTTCCCCTCAACTTTATTTCTCTCTTCTACCTCCTTGCTTCTCTTTCATTTTTTCAGATCACGCTTTGTCCGAAAACTAGGCTCAGCCCCGCCATCAACTAGCTGTGTGGCCCCAGGCAAGTTTCTTAACCCTTTTACTCCTCCATTTTTTTCTGTGGAGACAGAATAATGGAACCCACAAAGATGTCCACATCCTAATTCCTGGAAACTATGGATATGTGAGGTTATATGTTAAGGGGAAATCAAGATTGCAGGTGGAATTAAGGTTGCTAATCAGTCGGTCTTGAGATGGGAAGATTATTCTAGGTTATGCAAGGAGGTTCAACGTAATCACCAAAATCCTTAAAAGTGGAAAGGGAAGGCAGAAAAAGTCAGAGTAATGTGAGGAAAACTTAACCAGCCTTTGCCTTGTCTTGAAGATGGAGGAAAGAGACCATGAGCCAAGGAATGGAATGGACTTTATAAGCCGGCAAAGGAAGGGAAACAATTCTTCCTTACAGCATTCAGAAAGGAATGCAGCTCTTTTGATGCCTTGATTTTAATCCAGTGTAACTCGTGTCAGACTTGCACAGAACTGTAAGATAATAAATCTGTGTTATTTAAGCCACTGTTTGTGATAATTTATTACAGCAGCAACAGAAAACTAATACATCATCTATAAAATCCAGTCAATAATAGTGCCTGTGTTATAATGCTCACCAAGATAATGCAAATCACATACTTAATAATGATCAAATACTCAGTATACAGATGTGATTTTAAAAAATCCTCCTCCTGACTTTCCCTACCTTCTTTCAAAGTCAAGAATAATGGGACATCAGTGGCCCCACAGCAAATCCTTCTATGAAGGGGTCTGCTAGCAGCTACTCTCTCAGAGTCAGTTGACAGCAGGAGAAATCAAAATCTTTTCAAATCCATTTGGCCAGGGCTGAATGTCTGCCAGTTTTCTAGAGGGATTTTCATTTTTAAATTAAAGTGATAGATCTACCTGTCTGTATCTTTATGACTGTGGAAGCAAGCTTTGGGCCAAAGAGCCAACTTTGCTTTTTCTAAGTACTCATTTCTATTTTAATTTGTATATTATAGAACAAGGCACGACAATCTCAGCTTTAAAGCAATGTCTTGTGTTTTAAAGCTTTACTTGGGGAGGACAACAGCTCATATCATACACGAGTTTAATGAAAAGAGATGGTATTTCCAGGAGGGTGGAGAAGAGGTCCAATAGTTTCTGGGAAACTTCTTTCTTGGCCCTTAGCCTAACCACCAGACTCTCCACACACCCCCCTCTTTTTTGTAGTTACCCCAATATTTCAAGAAATTGCTCAATTCTAAGGACTTTCAAAACTTTGAGTCAAAGTCTGGCTCCACATGCCGTAGGTATAAGCAGCAAAAGAACAAAGTTCTCAGAGAAATAACTTGTCTTCCATGGGTTATGCAAAAAATATATTAATGTCACATTTACGGTGGAGGCTTGACGTGCAAAAAAGTCAGAGAAGCTTTATTTAAGGCCTGCACGGCTGTTGCAAAGTACTTGCCTTCCTCTGATTATTTGGAGCTTATCATATAGGCAGTTAACCTTAATGCTATGCTATCCCTTATTTGGGCTCCTCTAATCCCGATTACACCTCACCATTTGCATTTGTTGTCTTTGGCACAGATGATTAAAAGAGAAAGAGAACCATTGTTGATCACACATTCAAATAAACACAGCATTCACATGGGCTGGGGTGTGGTGGTGATGCAAAACAAGAAGTCTGGTTCCTGATGGGTTGGGGGTATAAAGGAGGGCTGTGGGCCGATCTATGTGGGGGGTTTCTTTCTTTCTCTTTTTGGATGGGTCAGATGTTTCGATTCCTTTCATGCTGTGGGTACAGGCACATGCTTGTTCATGCAAGATCAGCAGTTCAAAGAACGGTGTGATTTTTTTACATTTTATTCCTATTTCTTTTTCCAATAAGAAGCAATGGAAAAGTCTCTCAGGATCATCTGATTCCGTCCCCTGCCAGCAGCTTTTTGAGAGGGCTGTCAGAGTCACAAGGGACTCCTCTCATCCCCAGTCAGGTGAACCTTTCCTCGCACAGTTTGTTCCCTATCTGGGACCCACAGAGAATGTGGGACAGAGCCAACTAGGACGAGCCAGGGAAGGAGATAGCAAAAGTGAGGAAAGATTTTGGAAGCCGGCCATACCTGGAAGGAATATGGGATGGGATGTCATAGCACAGAAAAGAGAAGGGCTTTTGTGAAGAGGGCCTAATTACAAACTAGAGGAAGAAGCGGGTGCTCGGTGTGTATTGTCTGAGTGACAGAGCACACTCCCTTTCGCTCCCTCCTCCAGGCGACCCGGCCAGAAGGAAAGGCCTTCCACAGCAGGAGGATGGGTGGAGTTGAGACATAAAGACTTTTCTGACGGTAAGGATTGGGAAAGATGGTTTCAATTCTTTTTCCAGACAATTCATACACCGAGTATTCTAGATGAGCAGTTTTCTTTCCATTCTGTCATAATACAATTTAAACTAGATATAGGCGATAAATTAGAATCTCTCAATAATCCTTCCAAACTTAACAGCCAGAACATGAATTTCATCATAAGTTTAACCCGTTATATATAATTTTGAACCAAAGGAAAATAAGACATTTCACTAACACAACATACTGGAGTTTTTTATTATTATCATTTTAAGAAAAGGAAAACCCAAACCCAAAAAGCTTGGGGATTTTTTTCTACTCTCCCCACCCCCACAACATATATGCAGAATAAAATTTTATTTTATTTATTTATTTACTTATTTTTTAGTTTTCCCAGCATAGGATTTTCTATCATTGACTCCAGATTTGACCACTGTGTCAAATTATATGCTCTTCCTGAGAATGAGATATTCAGGGCAATCTTACAGATAACCATTTCCTCTTTACCAAGGCAAGCCACAATACCTGCGTGGCGAAATCGATGTTGTTCATTTCAATTACAGTGCTGACTGGGGAGGAATGTGGGGTGGAGAGTTAGGTTCTAAGAGGGTGGAAACCCTGCCAAAACTTGGGGTGGCCAGAAAAATGCTGTACTTATTGTAAGATAATATAAAGAGCTCATGTTAAAAAGTGGCTGCACTTACAATCAAGGTTTCAAAATCAAGTCCACATTTACTTATTAAGTCCCTACTGTGTATTAAAACAAGAACAACAAAAACCAACCAACCAACCAAACAAACAAAAAACCCCCAAGAAACAAACAAAAAGCTCTCAAAACCCAATATAGCCGCTCTGTCAGAAATCTCAGTCTGTGAAACAAGGGGACCAATTCCGGATTCAGTCCAGGGGCTGGGTTGGCAGGAAGGCATCTTCTCTGCACTCGTAACAGTGTTACAACATTATATAGATTTGCTTCCCTGTCTGAAAATTGGAATACAGTGGCCCTTTGCTTCCAAAATAAATATGAGTTTAGTTTCCCAGCATTTCCCGTCTTTTCCAGGAGCTTGATTTTGAACAAGATTAAACATGCACACAGCTGAGATCAAGCCGGGTGCTATGGAAATGTTGAAAGAGCAGACTTAAATCTCAGTTCCTCAGGACAGCCTAGCTTCATCCCAGAGCAAATGTTCCTCACAGCAGCTGCTCTGTGATAAACAGAAGAGAGAAACTATCCCAAACTGAGAGGCTAATAGGTAGTTCGATTGACATGTAGCATGATATTTTTTTTCTTTAAGATTTTTGGTTTTTTAGCTCTACCTGACCGAAACTGTTGTCTACGACCTCTCCATTCTAATGAGGAGAAAAATAATTTCATTTGTTAAAAACCGGATTTTGTTTTGGACACCTCTTCAGCAGAATTAAGACTAGAATCAGAATCTCTTTCTCCAGTGTAAATTCTCTGTTTACCAAGATTCCCTGTATTATTGACACCTGTGACACAGGAGAGCCATTTTTGTGTCTAGCAATGCCTCTTTGTCATCTTTAAAGATAATGATTTAGGAGAGAAAAGAGCCAGGCAATGTACATTTGGAAAATTATCATTACCTTCGAAGTCCCTGGTTGTCTAAGCTTGTGAAAGATGACCCCTGCTCTCATTTTAGTTCAAAATACACAGAGACATGCTTGGTAGAAGATACTGCAGAGATCAGCTGGCTAGCCTCTTCATTTATAACTGAGGAAGCTGAGGTAGAGGGGCCTTCATTTCTTTCAGCATTTTCCTAGGGGTGATTTAATTTTGCTTCCCACTGTAGGACTTAAATAATGCAAGAAATCTTGCAAACGTATGTGCCCGGGTAGCAAATTCATAACTAGCATGGCTACCAGCACCAGGCACTGAGAGAGCGATAACAATAGATGGTCGTAGTTGAGTTCAGCTAAGAGCTCCAAATAAGGGCATTCTTGGCATATATTGCTGCGGAAAGATGACACAGACACAAAATCAGAATTCACCATTTCCACACTGGGCCCATAAAGAACAGCTCGTGATTTAGAAACAAGCCTAGATGGAGAAGGGCTCTTATTTTAAGATGTCCCCAGGCATTTGGTGGTGTTCTTAATCCCAAAATCCTGGGTTCTGAATGACTTTTCTAAGCAGACGTTTGGCTTGCCTCCATGTGTGAGTCGCCATCTTTTTTCTGCCACTGGTCATATCTACTGCTATTGCAGGACCTGGAATTCAATCAGAGACTATTTCAGGCTGACAGAGGAGAACATGAAGAGGCAGTCAAGAGAAAACACAGGTGGGATCTGATTGGGCCTTGCGACTCACCACGTCTGCTACAGACTGCAGTATCACCTTCTTCTGGGAGCTCCTTAGAAAGGCAGGACTTCCACGTGAACAAGATCTTCAGGTGATTCTTATGCACATTAAACGTTGAGAGCGACGCCTGGCCCCACTCCCACAGATTCTGATGTAAAAGATCTGGGCTTGTGGCTGAGACACAGAGACTTTCAAAGGCTCCCCAGGTGATTCACCTGTGTAGCCCTTGGTTGAGAAGCACTGCTTTGGAGCCAAGGATATGGCCACACGCTTGGGATGTCAGAGCACGCGGGACAAATGATCTTGACCTAAAAGCAAGTGCAGCTTATATTCTCATTCTTTTTTTTCAAATTTTGCAGAAATCTTCACAGAGTGTTAAAGAGAGAGCTTCTGGAAAACAAGAGAGGGAAAGCAAATCCAAGAAGAGTTGTGGAAAGTGATATGGAAAGATCTCCATCAACAACAATAGTTGAGAATTCAGTAAATTAACACATGCAAAGCAGTTAGAACAGTGGTTCCCATATAATAAGGGCTTTATAAATGTATGTATGTATGTTGCTATTGCTGTTATTCATGAAGGATATGAAACAATATTATTCTTCCTTTAGTATCTTCTAAGCGCCCAGGCTTTTATATTCATTACTTCATGTAATCCTCATAACAACCCTTTCAAGAAAGTACTATTACCCACCTCTGGCAGGTAAGGAACCTGAGGCTTAGAGAGGTAAAGTATACTACCAGAGGTCAGAGTTCAGACCCAGATCTTGACTCTAAAGCATCACTTCACTTCAACCCGGATGAGGATGATCAATGCAGGTTCAAGAACGTGGAGAAGGAAGGTAGGAGAGTAGAGGCTGAGAAAATGGGGAGCGGGGGGAAGTGGAATGATCTTGATAAATTCCAAATGCTTGATTGGCTTACTAGGTCCTACCTCCTCCCAGTTCCCAGATATTCACCCATACTGCTGCCCCCAAAGCAGTTATAAAATAATTGCCTTTGGGATAAAACAAAACTTGGTCCTTCTAGCAAAGCTCATCACTCCATTCAGGGGAGACATCTTGCCCTTGGCTTAGCACACCAGGGCTGAGTTCCAGCTAGTGAGCCTCCCCAGCCAATTGCACAGGAGGGTCGAAAGGCCAAGAATTAGAAAGGGGTGAACGCTGAGCCCAACGCATTTGATTACCAAACTGTTAGAATTCGAAGAGGATGTATATCAGATTGGCTAAGAAAACACTAGCAACCACTTGGGCTGTGGAATTGCAAAAGGATTTACAGTAACAGAGTCTGATAAGATGTAGCCGGTATGGATTTGTGAGGGCAGGCCTAACTTGAAATAACTCGTTGGGTTTGTTTTGGTTTTATTTTTTTTTAAGGGGAATTACTGTTACAGGAGACGAAAGGGGGAAAATGTCGAGGATGATATTTACCTAAAATTTCAAAAAACATTTGATAAGTTTGTATATTAAAACCGATTGCCCCAGGTGAGAAATTATAATGGGGTAAAGTGGCTTTATGTGAAGATCAAATGCTTTCAAACAGGAAACAAAAAGAGGACAATAAAAGGTAGCATCTCTGCCTGGAAAGGGGTTACTTGGGGTGGGGGGGGGTGGGCGTGTGGTCTTTTCTCATTTATACATTAAATCAGGAGACAAAAACTTTGGTGTTTTTTATGAATTGTTTTTTTTCAGATGGAAAAAAATGATTGAACCAGGCTATCACCAGTCTAAAAAAATAAAAAATCTACCCTTGAGCCCTCCCCTTCCCAATTCTCCCTTCAATAACTATTTATGAGCTGCCTCTGCTATTCCAGCCACTTCTGTAGGCACTGGGATAACCAGTGAACCAAAGAGACAAAAATTCTTGCCCTTCTGGAGTTTGCATTGTTGTGGACATACAATAAGCAGTGTACCCAATGCTGTTTAATTTGGGGCATAAAAATGTATGACACAAATGATATATTGCCACAGTTCACTTAAGAAGAATCAAAGGGAAATAACTGGATGAGCTCTAGAGTGATTATGAGAAATGCTTCTTACCCCACCAGAGGCTATATGACCTCGTTTCTAAGTTGTAATTAAGGGGTACTTCAATGCGTTGGGGTCCCTTGCTATCCAATGGGGATTGTTTCCAGGACCAAAATTCAACAATGCTCAAGTCCCTGATATAAAATGATGTAGTATTTGCATACAACCTATGCACATCCTCTTGTATACTTTAAATCATGTCTAGATTACTTATAATACCTAATACAAGGTAAATGCTATGTAAGTGGTTGTTATATTATATTGTTTAGGGAATAAGGATAAGAAAAACGTCTATGTAGACACAATTTTTTTTTCTTGAATGTTTTTGATCTATGATTGGTTGAATCCATGGATGCAAAACCCATGGATAAGAAGGACCGACTGTACTCAGTTCTTGATGTAAGTGTATTCATGCACCTTGGCCCCAGCGGAACTTAAAAGTCCTTGAAGGCAAGAATCATGCCACTTTTTTTTTTGTTTCTTACATCGCTGAGCTTATGGGAAACAATGGATTCTCTACCCTGCAAATGTCATTGACTCAATCACCAGTTTCCATAAATGAGAGGAAACCACAGAAATAGTCACAATAGCACATGAAAGATTATTACTGATAAGACTATGGTAAACAGTTCTCCATCTTCACAGAAGCCAGAAGTGGAGAAGATGGGTGTGAAGTTCGCCTAGTGCCAGAAAAGGCCAATCAAGACATCTGTAGAACTTTCCTTTTTTTCTCTAGAGATGCTTAAAATGGAGAAGATTCTCAGGTGCGTAAAGAGGTTTGGGGATGGAGGCTTCTAAACACAGATAGTGGCAATAATTTCTCATGTTGATGCAAACTTGTGATAACAACCTTTAGAACGTGATGCTAGCACCAGGAATTCGAGTTTACAGCAGGTTTTTTTGGGAAGTGAGTCCTCCAAAAATGAGCTTTGTCAGTGAGACAGGCACGAAGTCTGGCATATTATAAACCCAATGCTTTAGACAGACAAGTCAGCACATTGAATGAGCTTTGGTAAATTATGGTGACTCTGAAGCCCACTGACCAACACAGAATAGCAACTGTCATGGGGATCTGAACCCATCCTCAGAGTTAGTCCTGAGAGATCCAGTCTTCACCCTGGAAAAAGAATGGACAAAATTATGATCATGATCCACCATTGCCCCAGGAAAGTAGGCAACAACCTGGTCTGTCTACTTAAAGCAGACTGATGAAAGACAGGATTTTCCACTGGGCATTTCCATGGGCTGTGATGGTGACTTCTAGTGATGCTGCAGTTGGTAACAGCCAAGCTTGTGCCTTTTCCCTCTCCATTCATCCTTGCTGTGCTCCTTGTCCTGCCAAACACACACACACTCAACTGAGCAGTGGCATCTTTGAGAAGTTGACATTTCTTAGTTCAGGACGCTCAGGAGGGTATCCCGACCGGGTATGACACTCTGATAACCATTTGTATCCCACTTCAAAACAGAAGTCTGTCCACAATGATCTTGTCTTTGAAACTGTTGGTCTTAGCTGTTGCCTTATAATTTTCTTTCTTTCTTTCTTTCTTTTGAGTTGGAGTATCACCAGACTGAAGGGCAATGGCACACTCACAGCCACCGCAGCCTCAACCTGCTGGGCTCAGGCGATCCTTCCACCTCAGCCTTCCAAGTAGCTGGAACTACAGGCACGCGCCGCCATGCCCAACTAAATTTTTGATTTATTGTAGAGATGAGGTCTCACCAAGTTGCCCAGGTTGGTTTTGAACCCGTGGGCTCAGGCAATCTTCTCACCTTGGCTTCCCAAAGTGCTGGGATTATAGACGTGAGCCACCACACCCGGCCTGCCTTGTAATTTTCTTGTGTCTACTTTTGAAGACTGAAAATCTCTTACAACAGGGTACACACATCAGACAAAAGTTTGCTATGAGAAGCACATTACAGTTTCTACTGGTGCTCTTCCCTAAGTTCCAAATAATTTCTCAGAGCCTCTCTTCTAGGTGTCTCATGTAACACGTCTTCTATATATCAGAGGAGGAAATTGGAGCCTAGATCTTGTAACCCAATAGCAGATGTTTTTTCTATAACATCAAAGTGCTTTCAAAATTAGCAACATTCATGCTAAATCATAGTGCATTTCTTAGTTCTTTCTTTATGAGCTTACCTTTCTTTTTCCCTATAATAATTTTTTTCAGCATCACATTGGCAAACCACCTTCTACCCTCAGCCCTCAGATCTTAGAATCCCACGGCCTTTGGCCTTCACAGGACTTTCCTTGTGCTAATCTTCCAGACCAGGAACTACCTTCACTCTGGAACTTTCTGTTGGTAGAGACATGGGTTGCCTGGGCTGGTAAGGTCCTCAGACATCATCATGCCAAATACCCTTATTTTACATTGGGTGGAAATTGAGTACCAGGGAGCAACCGACTACACAGGGCTCATGACACAATTTCCATCCCTTCCTCTTTACACCTCCAGCATCAACTTAAAATTGTCCAGAGTACATTCTCCGTGCTTCGTATTTTCTGCTTGCCATGAGAGAAAGGTAAAGTACTCACAGAAAAATTCTAACTAGTACTTTTTCTCAATAATATGCTGTCACTCTGAGGTAACAATGTCTTAACCCAGCAAGATGGGCTCCTTCAGAAACGAATGTTGTAACAGAATAGGTATGGTAGGAATTCTGGGTCCCAAGGCAGCTGGGACTATGGCTTGAGGGGTTCCTTCAGATCTTTGGTTCGAACCCTCAGTACTTGTGGAGGATTGATAGAGGGTCCCTAAACTAGAGGTTCCCGTGCTATTTCTTTCTAAACGTAGAGAAGGTATGATGTCCTGAAAACAGGTGGTGAGCCCAGGAACCTGATATTCTCTTTTGCCACAAATTTTCGGTGAACATTGGACATGTCTCTTCATCTCTCTGGGACTAGCCTCCTGGACTAACTAGCCCTTAGGTATAATTAATCCTAGGGACTCCCCAGTTTTCAGATGTTGTGATTTATGATGAGAATAGAGTAACCTCTAGTTCAGGACTTGCAAACTCAGATATTTAGTGGGCTGGGAGTTAACATAAAGGAGTGAAGTAGGATGCTTTTATATTAAGCACTTTGCTACTAAACATGAAGAACTGTTATTATTCTCTTCTACAATGAACTGTGCTGGTCTAGTGTTGCCAGATTGTCTGATTTTTTTTTTTTCAACAAGAAAAGCTCCACATACAAACAAACTTATATGTGAACACACTTGGTTTTTAGTGTTGGCAATTCAAATTTCAACAACAGAATTTGTGGGGGACACAGAACACCTCCCATCCTCAGCCTTGATTGGCCACTAAGAGATAACTATGCAACTGAGGTAGTCTGGAGCCCTATGTCCAAAGAATGCTGGCAGGGGCTTGGAGGTGTCATAAAGAAAGTCTGTGTGCACCTTGGAAGTACATTTCTATGCAAAAACAAAGAATTACTGTGCCACAATTTCCCCTGCAGAGTCTAGGGACTTCTGGGAGGGCTCAGAGGTCTGAAATTCCCCACCTGGGTGGTCCAAAGAGCTCAGACAGGTTGAGCTCTGCCATGTGCCCCAAGGCTCTGGGTGCCCACAGTTCAGGCAGCACCAGTTGTTAGATTACAGCTCCTCTTCGAGGAATGTGAAAGTGCCTAGAGGTTATCACTTTACAACCTAGAGAAAGGAAGAGGACGCCATTCCCTCACTGCTTTTTCGGGGAGAAGCTGGCAACTGCCCAGCAGTGAAACTTGGGCATATAGAAGGCTGTTCACAGAGGTAAAAAGACACTGATGGGGTGGGGCCCATAGATAATTAAGGCACCGAGGACCAAACCCAATAATAATAGTGATACTAATCACAGCTACGATTCATTGACCCCTGGATCTGAGCCAGACACTGTGAGGAGTACTTTACAAGCATGATCTCATTTAATTCCTATAGAGACTCGGTGAGGATTAAGTAATCTGCCCAAGGTGGCCCAGTAAGTGGGAGAGCCCAGATGCAAAATCAAGTGTGCCCAATTTCAAGCCCAGGTGTAGAGCCAGTGGCCGGTGTAATTTAGAGGGACAGAGATGGGCCAGGTACAATGGCCTGGCCTCTTGATGGGGAAAAGCGAGCTGCATGTTTTCATACTATTCATCCTTTTTTTCCACAGGAGTCCCTCTCAGCTTCCACTTTCTTCCTAGCCAAGTTGAAGCCGTTGTCTTTCTAAAGCAGTCACAGTTCTGTTGCCCGAAGAAAGTAATATTTAGCGAAACTTTTGAAAACGGAACTTTCTTGTCTGTCCCCAGATCTATGAGGTGGCATTTTATTATGTGTGCATCTAGTTACGTGATTCCACTCCTAATAAAAGATCCATGGACCATAGAATGACCTGATTTTTCTGAAAAGCTTTTGCCGATCCAGGAACTGATTTTATTTTCCTATTAGAAATGAAATGGAAAGGCTCTTTTAGCAGCTTGCTGTGTGGATGACCACCACCTTGGTCCTCCTCAACAGCCATAGCGATCAAAGAAAACAGTGCCAGCAACGACGGCAAATGAACCCAATAGGCAGGCTGACACCTAATGGCATATTAAATTATTTGACACTGCCAAGGTCACCACTTCCTGCTATGGAATCAATCTCTTTTTTAATCAGAAAAGGCATACAGGGTCACAGGTTCCATCTGTGACAACGGTTAAAGGGGCGAAGAAGGGGAAAGGGCGGATGATTTATCTTTATGTGCATTTATTAGACGAAAATTTCCATGCAGCTAGCTATTATTAATCCACAGTGCAGACAGAGAAGGGGAAACATTGAGGTGGAAGGAGGGAATAAAGTGAATGGGACTTACCTATGAAAGACAGCTTAGTCATAGAGAGCAGTAAAATAATCCAGCGAGTCCAGGAACATCATCCATCATCAACCTCACCGTTAGTTGCCAGTGTTCTGGCCTTGATTGTTTAAATGTGGACCTAGAATCTCAGAACTTATACACAATCGGAGCTTCTTCATCTTGAGCCTGGATGGGCTTGGGTGAAGAACCCTGGACTTGGCTGATTCCTTGACGAAACATTCTTACTGTAGTCAATATGGCAAAAGCAGCTCAGGCCATCATTGTATATGCTTAGTGACTGACCACTTAGGATGGCTCTAGACTCTGCTTGGCTTTGAAGATGGAAGATGGAGGAGTTACAAAAGCGTTGTATCTGACCCCTGCTCTCAACGATTTTATACTCAGAGAAGAAATACTAACAGGTGAAGCAGCCAGAGGAGACTATTCAATAGTCTGAAAAAGGACCAAAGAGTATTATTCAGACAGTTAATGCTGCCAGCAGAGGAAGATGAGCAAGATGTGTGTGGGCCTGAGAACTCCCATAGTCCTGTTGGCTCGGGAACTTAATATTTTGTGAAAAGTTCCACATTCCAGCTTTTTTGTCTGTCTCCCCAGGCCTATGAGGAGGCATTTTAGTATGTGTAGAAAGAGTGTAAAAAGGAAGAGGCTATAAAAAAATATGATAGTTCTTGTTTTTCTACTGTGAGTTGAGCAGCCAACAGTTAGTGATTGATCTGTTGCTGTTTGTACTCATCCTGGTTATTTACAGAGAATGAAAATGTAGGATCCAGACAACACATGATTATTTGGGGCATCTACCTTCCATCGTATTTTTAATAGATTTTATTTTTAAAGTCTTTTAACAGAAGTTCTGCTTTATTAGACAAAAGTCAAATATCGCTCTTTATATAAAGCTTCTAACCTAGGAACTGCCAACACCTGTGCCTGCAGGAGTCAGGCAGTTAATATGAATGACTCACAGTGGTAAGAGCAAGTAGGATATTAAGTGGGAATTCTGGAGTTCTGGAGAGGAGAACCTCTCCAGAGGGGCACCCATTATCAAGGAATGCCATTGCTGCCACATAGGGATATGGTCCAGTATTGCCAGTGCCTTTGATTTCTTAGAAGATGAAATGGTAGTTTGTATGTGAAATTTACTGGTGGCTGTGGCTTGAATGTGTCACCCAAAGTTCATATGTTGGAACGTAATCTCCAACGCAATGAGAGCGTCAAGAGGTAGGATCTTTAAGTGGTGATTAAAACACAAGGGCTCTGCCCTTATGGATGGATTAACATCATTATTCTGGGAATGGGTTAGTTATCATGAGAGCGGACTTGTTATAAAAGTGAGGTTGGCCCTCTCTTACTTGCTTACCCTCTTGCTGTCCTGCTCTTTTATCTTCTGCTACGGGATGATGCAGCACGAAAACCCTTGCCAGATGCCAGTGCCATGTTCTTGGACTTCTCAGCCTCCAGAATAATGAGCCAAATAAACTTATAGCAACAAAAAACAGACTAAGGTACTGATAATACGTCATTACTTATCTCTTACACATACAGACACACACACACACACACACATGCACACACATATACACACACGGCAAAACCAAACAAAAACCACATCTGGATCTGGGCCATGGATCACAGGTTTAGAATGCCCGATTTAGAGCAATCTGTTCATTTTACAGATGGGGACATAAGATTCATTAGGTGAGATGACTTGCCCAAAGTCATACAACTAGCTAGTGAAATAGCCAAGACTCAAACTCAGTTTTCCTGACCCTTCAATTTCAGTTACTTTCACCACATGCTGTCTTACAAGAAACAAGGTTTCAAGTTATAGAAAGATTCAAACCACAGAAGTCCTGAGACAAAATGCTTCCAGGCTTCTCTACTTCTCATTGCTCAGATACAATAGGTCTGGGACTTCCATGTGGTTGGATCACGAGTCCTTCTCAGCTTTGTTCCTTTAAGATTTGTCTTGACTAGGAAATCTATGAGCAATTGGGGCCATCTATAAAGGAGGCAAAATACAACACTCTGACTTAGGGCAAGTCAACACTCTGACAACACTCTGACTTGTTGGGAGTTTTGAAAGAAAAATCCCCAGTGCATAGACTTGCAGGGTGTTGTAGACGACATTACAGGGCTGATAGTCCCAGGGCCAGCAAAATCTTTACAATTTATAATTTGGGGTAGGAATCAGCAAGTCCTAGTTTCATTTCCTACCAGAAACAGACAAAGCCTCCCCAAGAAAATCATCCCTTGATGGCTGATAAAAATAGAGTTGCAATTTATGCTTCCATCTACTCCTTCTATCTTCAGGCTCTTAAGGTGTATTTTCCTTCGTAATGGCTGATTTAGATGGATTCCCGGGGTGCTGCATCACTGCTGATGACATTAATGGTCTTGGGCTCCTTGAATGTTGATTGATTGCTGTAATCTGCGAAACTATTTCAGGACATCGATTTATTATTATTAAGCCTATAAAATGGTGTCAGGGTCAAGGCAAACTGATGATGTGTGTTGTGATGCAAACATGGCCGAGGGGTGGGTGTCACCATTTAACAGAAGTGAATGGCAGGAATGAACAATGTCTCATCCTCCACTCATGAACTAACTCAAGGCCTTCTCGCAAAGGCGTAGTGTATTTGGGTTCCAATTGCACTGGGCAGGGGTTGGGAGTGGGGATGAAAAGAAGATAAATGTGTACTATTTATTCTTTTCCTAAATCTTCAAATTTCTTAAAGTGGTTTTGACAGGATTTTCATTTCAGTTCATTTAGAAGTGACTAAAGATCTTCTCCTTTTTTCTCTGGCCTCCAGATATTTCTAGCTTTTCTAGCTCATACCTGTTGTTTTTGGAGCCTGAGACAAAAATTGATGCTATCCCATCAAGAAGAGAAGTAAAAACTAAGGAGGAAATTATATTACTAGCTATTTTATCCTTTCTTCCTTCTTTCCCTTCAGAAAGTTTCTGGTTCCAGGATTAAGAACAAGGAAGAAGATTTTTTATTAGACTGTGTTCTAGAAAGGTAGTCTCAGGCTTACCATTTCAAACTCCTTTTTAGAAAGGAGAGGAGTATTCAAAAAAATAATAATTCATACTTTCAATTTGCATGTAGAATACAGAAAGCTGGCAATAACTTTACTCACATCCTTACAACATATTCACAATAGCTTTACTCACATCCTTAGTTGCATATTTACAACTTTTTATAAATTTGTCAGATAGTTGAGGTCACAGGGCAACCAACGAACTCAAGATTTAAGAAAGACAAATGACTGCAAAAAGAGATGCGATGTGAGCACTTCCCTGCTAGGGCTGGCACAATTAGACACCAACCAGTGAGAAGAACTCTGCTAAAATGACTAATGAATCCATTGATAGTGGCCAAGTGTGGGCTAATGAAACAATGCTACAGATATAAGAGGGATTCATGCCGGGCTCGGTGGCTCAGCCTGTAATCCCGCGCCTTGGGAGGCTGAGGTGAGTGGACTGCCTGAGCCCGCGGGTTCGAGACCCGCCTGGGCAGGCGAAACCTCATCTCTACAATAAATCAAAAAATTAGCCGGGCGTGG
>CAUYQG010041265.1:0-12600 GCA_963574415.1 Tarsius wallacei | reverse complement strand
GATTCCCTAATCCCTGTCATATTCTGGGGCCAGTTGCTGGTGACTTCCATTGCTTAGGCTCTGAGGTCTGATTTTTCAGGCATTTTCTCTTTGTTGCACTTGAAATTACCTGTGGTCTTCTGTTGGTTTTTCCTCATTTGTGACAAATCTCTTTCATTTCTCCATAGTTCCGTTATTCAGTGGCAGTGGGAGAGACTTTCACTTCTGATGTTTGCTCAGCCCTCTATTTTTCCCTGAGCCATGCTCTGGATTTGTTTTATTTTGAAACAGGACTGTGGTTGGGAAGCTTTGCTGTCTCTTGTCGTTTTGAGAGTCGAATAAGGTAGAGGATGGGGAGCTAGGATTCAGAAACTCCTTGCAAATCAGTGTTCACTGGTTGTGGTATGCGTTCCCTGAGACCCACTCCCCACCACCACTCTATATGCGATGCAGTGGTTACATGTGTGTACCCCCTGAATCAAGATACAGTAACAGCAATGAGGAAAACAGAGAAAAGTAGAAAAATAAGATGGACAAGTTTTTTTAAAAGATGAAAAATAAAAAGAACAATGAAAAGCAGAAACCAATGCAAAAACCAATTGAGCACACACACACACAGACACACACACTCCCAAAACAAACAGGAATAACAACACAGCAAAACAAAACAACAACAAAAAAGCCACAAAAACCAAATACACACACACAACACAGAATGAATGCAGAAGAAAAAGAAAGAACAGAAAAAAAAGACAAAGAAAAAATAGAAATTCAGATTGAACCCTCACACATATATTCACGTACACATAAACTAAAAAAAAAAGAGAAGAATAAAAGAGCTAAAACAAACCAACAACAACAAAAAACTGAAAGATGAACGCTCAATCATTCACATACCCACTAAGCAGAAAACAAAAAACAAAAGAAGAGAAAAAAGAGGGGGAGATGCAGATCAAACCCTCACATACATGTTAACGCACAAAGGAAAATTTTTTAAAAAGAGTCGAAATGCTAGTGAACAGGCAAAACATTTTTTCATAAATTAAAAAAAATAAAAAACACCCCAAACCTGCCCTCTTGTGGCAGGTTCTGTAATTGTTCCTCTCATCTGCTTCTCTGCTGTCTCCTGCAGAGCTTCCGCCTCATTCACTCTCCCCCCAGTGTCTGGACCGGGGAAGGAGGAGGGACAGTGGGGGTGGGTGGGGCTGCAGTCCTCCCCTCCCACTCTCGTGTGGTCAGGAGGATCCCCTCTGGTGGGGAGGTGCGGGATTGTCTCTTCCCCAGGCATGTATTCCTCGGGCGTGCCCCAGCCAGGCCTATCCCGGAATGCAGATCTCCTATTGTGGTTGACATCCAGGCTCAGCCTGCGTTGGTGCCTCTCAGTCGTGCCCCAGCTGTGTGGGTCTGATGTTCAGAGGATTGCTGGGATGGAGGGGGGATTGGGTCAACTCTGGACTTACCACTCATCTCTTTGGAGGTCTTCCTTGTCCTTTTCTGGCCACACCCTTGTCCTGTGGCTGAATCAGGGTAAGATGTGGCGTGCTTGAGACTTAGCACTGGTCCTGTCCCTCTGAAGTTTATGCTCTCAGGTTATTCCCTCTGGGTCATGGTCAACCCCTGACTAGATCCGCTGGTCATAGAGCTCCGGTCTGTTGCTCCACGGTAAGCAAGTCATCGCACTTTTCTGCCCCGTCTTCAAGATGGTGGCAGGGTGCCTCTTTCATCTTCTGCAGGGGGGCTCTGCCTCTGGGCTCCCTCCGTAGCCCTTGGTGCCAGTGTCTGGCCAGGCCTGCGGTGGTGAGGCAGAGTCTGGAGCCAGCAGTCTCTCCTGCTGCTGTGGTGAAGCAGAGCCTGGAGTTGGTGGTCTCTCCCCGCAGCTTCCTGCTTTTGTCAGTTAAGGAAAAAAAATGGCTCTTGGCTTCTGCAACCAGGGAATCACGCAACCAGGGAATCACTAGGGTCCAAACTGAGCAGCCGTGGCACCAGCCGTTTCTCCAGGCCACTTGCTCCTGAGCTCTCACTCAGTCAGCCACTCACATACCCTCTCACTCCCCAACAGGTACACAAAATTTTCCATACACTCACTCACTCACACTGGGACCCGCATAGTCTGCCTGGCTCGGCCGCCATCTTCCTCTCTCCCCCGTCATGTGTGTGTTTTTAAATAAAATTTTCATTATTTATAACAAAGAAGTAGCCGCTGATGCTTGGCCTGCGGAGAAGCAGAGGTAGGTGTGGGCCCTCTGTGTGCTTTTCCCCACATAATGTCTCCCTGTCATCCTCCCTGGAAGGGGTGAAGAACGCGGACCTGAATGAGCTGCAGGAGATTGCATCGGAGCCCGACAGCACCCATGCCTACAACGTGGCCGAGTTTGACCTCATGCACACGGTGGTGGAGAGCCTGACCAGGACCGTGTGCTCCGGGGTGGAGGAGCAGGACCGCGAGATCAAAGGTAGGGGGTCACCAGCACAGAGTGTCTTGTGAGCTATGCGTATTCTTGTTACCTTTCCTGTGGGCTTCCTGAGTTTTCCTTTTCTCATGAGACCTGGGTCACCGAGAGTCGAAGAGGGAGCACATGGCAGGCTTTGTGGCTCAAGGGAGGGCGCTTCAGCTGCCAGATGGTTTTCTCCATAGTGCCACATTTAGACACTTATGACTGTTTTTAAATCAAACTTTAAATTTTGAGATAATTGTACATTCCAATACAGATTTAAGAAATAATAGAGAGAGCGTGGGCTCTTTCCTAGTTTCGCCAGATGGTAGTAACATTTTGCCGAACTGCAGTTCAGTATTACAAGCAGGGTATTGTCAAGGATCAGTTCCACATCACTGTGTCAGATTGCTTCTGGGCTCTCTGTTCTGTTCCTTTGGGTTATGTGTCCAGCCCTCTTACTGGATTATACGGCCTTGATTTACTGTAGCTATGTAGTAAGTCTTGAAATGGGGTACACTTGAGTTCTCTCACTTGATTATTCTTTTTAAAAATCGTTTTGCTTTTCCAGTTCCTTTACCTTTGCATGAAATATTAGAATAATTTTATTCTATGAAAATCTTGTTGAAATTTTGATAAAAATTGCATTAATTACCAATTATAGAATGAACCTTCATGGTTTCTCCTGAGAAATCTGCTATCATTCAAATTGATTTCCTCCTAGAGGTAAGGTATCATTTCTCTCTCATTGTGTTTAGTTTTCAGACATTTGACTATGGTATGTCTTGGTGTGAATTTCTGTGGGCCTATCTTGTGTGGGGTACAGTAATTTTCTCAAATCTGTAGTTTGTATGATTTGCCATATTTGAGGAGTTTTTAGGCATAATTTTTTCAAGTACTTTTTCAGTCCTGACTTCTTTCTCTTCTCCTTCGGGGACTCTGATGACATGAATTTTACATTTTTTTTATAGTCTCACATGTCTTTAAGGCTCTATTAATTTTTTTAAGTCTATTTTCTCTCTGTTGCTTGAATTAGGTAATTTCTATTGTTCTCTCTATCACGTTCACTGATTTTTTTTCCCTCTGTTGACTCCATTCTTCTGTTGAGCCCATCTGTTAAGTTTAATTAAAAATATGTTTTGGTTATTCTGTTTTTAATTTGAAAATTTCCACTTGGTTCTTCTTAATGTTTTCTATTTCTTTGCCAACACTTTCCATTTCTTTGTTGCAAGTTTTGATTTCTCCATTTGCTTGACTTGTGCCTATACTTGTGCACTAAAGCATTTGTATGAGGCTGTGCTTGCAGTTAGCAGGCTTCCCCTAACACCACTCTGGCAGGGAAAGGGGGCACTGCCTCGTTTTTGCCAGGTAGGAGAGAAGTCCAGGTTCCCGAATTTGTCTCCCTTGACACCCCAGGGGCTGAGGGGCTCCTCCCTAGACTTCCACAATACCCCCTACCGAGGAGCAGGAGTCCCTCCCTGCTGTCCCCACTTGGCCTCCACCCACACTACTGTGAGAGGCGTCCTCACTGCTGGACAGTGGTGAAAGTCCCGCCTCACCACTGGGTCTCCTCTAACACCATCACAGAGCGAAGAGGGTGGGGTGCCTCCTACGGGGGTTAGGAATTCAGGCAGCCGCTTCATGTCCTGGGGGAAGGATTCCCTGCCCCCTGGTGGGGATGAATGTCTCCCTGCTTGGTCTTCTCTCGCACCACCCTGCCTGGGGTGAAGGTAGGGGCTTGTTGGTTGGGTCACCCTGTTACAGCCAAGAAAGGATGGAAGTTTTGGCTTCCCATGTGGCCTTTGCTGCTGTGTGGGAAGGTGGGATCATGGACTCTTTCTGTTTGGTTTTTCGTCTCGGAAGGCTGACTATTTCCTCCTCCCTTGGCCAGAGAAAGCAGGCTTGTCTGGGGCTCTTTTTGCCTGTATTTGTTGATGTGTCTAGATTGTCAGATAATCTAGCACCACGCCTGGGATACATGAATCAAATTAACCTTCTTCTCTTAACTTTTCAGTGTCTTCTTATGCTTGTCTTGTAGATAATTTCCAGAAATTTAGTGATTTGTAGCAAATGGAATAAAGTACATCTGCTCCTTCTGGGAGAAAAACCATCGTGGACTTTAACCGTGGCATCTTACAGCATCACTGGTCTGCAGGCTACACTTGGCTTGTAGGGATGTGATGTGGGAAGATGTGTTCTGGGTAGCATCCACGTCCTTCTTACAAGTCTGGTTTTGCTTCTTGTCTCTGTTGTCTCCAAGAGTGTGAAATGGGTCTAGGTGTCTGCACAGCCTCTCTTCCTCTTCTGTGGTTCCCTGACCCTGCGCCAGATCTCTTGGGGATAGGTTGGGCATCCAAGTGGTAGAATCCTGAACAAATGCATTAGAGCCCAAACACTCGGCATGTGGCTGATGACAGAGCTCGTCATACAATTCCTGGCCACAGTTCATGTCCAATGCATGGCATTCTCTCTGCACTCAGGTTTCACATGCCCCAAATCTTACAGAATCCTTGGTTGTAACATGTGTAGAACACATGTAAGATGTTTTCATCATGTCTAGCTCATGTGGGCATTTGGTATGTGTCAGTTGCCTTTTCTTTTCTTTTCTTTTTCAGTCATTTGTTGAATTGAAGTCGTCAGAATAGAGGCTATATCTTCTGATGCTTAAAAACATAGGCTCTGTATCAAGAAGCCAGATGTCAATCTCGATACTGATCCCTACTGAGTGAGGGCTCTTGGTCAGACCACCTAGCTTCATTTTGTCTTGGTGTCCACAAGTACAGAACCTGAACAATTATAGTAACTATGGAGAACTGAATCAAATGAGATAATGCTTCTAGAGAGCTCAGAAGAGCACCTTTAGATACCAATGGGCTTAATCAGTGTTTGCTTTTACTATTCATTTATGATGTCTTTAAGAACGTTCTCTGGAGTGAAGAGAACTTAGCATGGCGCCTGGTACCTAGCAGACACTTCAATGTTTGAGTAAACAAATGAATCACTGAACCAGCCTATTTAAAGATGAAAACTTGGAGTCACCATAAAAGCAATATTTATTTCTGTCTAATGGGATTCTTAGGTTCATAAGAAATAACTTTGGGGAAGAATTTTAGTTGATGTGTTTCTTTGCTTTAGCCTCAGCCCTGGCCCCCACTGGACCACCTACAGAGCTGATTACTTCTGAAGTCACTGCCAGGAGCTTCATGGTTAACTGGACGCACGCCCCAGGGAAAGTGGAAAAATACAGAGTCGTGTATTATCCTACCAGGGGCGGAAAGCCAGACGAGGTACGAAGGAGATGATGTTTTGTGCCATTCTTTTCATTCTCTTGTCTGCTGTGGTGGAGAGAACAAGACCGAAATGTATGTGGAGGGAGATGATTCTGTCACAGACATTCTAAATAACTTGACTGAAAAACATTTCCACGTGTCCAGATTGTTCTGCCGTCTCTCCATCAGATAGCCCTCAGACGGGGCCAGGCGTGCATTTCTAACAACTAATTTTTCTTCCTAAAGAAAATGAATTCTAAAGCACAAGATGTAAGTAGCTAGTTATTGGGCCAGGACCCCTTTAGCTATTTGTGTGTTTTTTTCCTCTTGGGAGTGGTCTGAGACGTCTGGCTTCACGAAGTCCGTGTGTTTCAGCTCATGTCACAGGGTGGAAGCGTGCTCCAGGGTGAGAGCTTCCTGGACACTTGCAGATATTAGTGCAACAGAATAGCTGGAGTGAAGCAGCCATGGCTGCATTTTTTATAGTTTGGCCAACACAGGAGAGAAAACGCGTCGCCAGACAGTGGGATCCTGCCCATTTCCTACCTCAGACACCGCAGTTCACAGGAAAATGTTAAAACATGATGAAATTCCCGTTCCTTTTGATGCTCTGCCCTCTGATTGACCTCAGCATATTTCACAGTTTTCTTCTGTATTATGACAGGATTTATGACTTCTTAAAGTGTTAGACAAGTAGATCGTGAAGTTTTAAATCACTTGAACCAGAAAAAAAATCACAGTGCTCCCAATAGTTCTTTTTTGTGACTAATAAGCCTTTTAAATGCTCCTCAAAGCTCTGTGGAAGAATATCACTTCTACTGCTATTCAGTGGAGTGAAAGGGCTAGGAATCAGCCTGGCAGTGATACAAGTATTCCCATTCGTATGAATCAGTAAGGGGTCTGGACACAGTTCATAAAATGGTATCACTTTACGTAGGAGTTCAGAGGGTTGACCGCCAGGTGGAAGGAGGACGTGGCCCCAGTGAGGAAATACCAAATGGAATGTCCTTGCTGGAGATATTTTTGCCTTTGGATTTCAGTTCTGCTTTAAGGCATCTCACACCCTCACTCCCCAACTGTTCCTTCGATAGGTGGTGGTGGACGGGAGTGCGTCTTCCACGGTGCTGAGAAACCTGATGTCCCTCACGGAGTACCAGATAGCGGTCTTTGCGGTGTACGCCCACACTGCCAGCGAAGGCCTGCGGGGAGCGGAGACCACACGTGCGTGACTGGTTCTACCCCACTTCTTGC
This sequence comes from Tarsius wallacei, assembly GCA_963574415.1. NCBI lineage: Eukaryota > Metazoa > Chordata > Mammalia > Primates > Tarsiidae > Tarsius > Tarsius wallacei. The sequence goes on along the minus strand of CAUYQG010041265.1, from coordinate 5,669 downwards.
TCTGAAGTGCTGCTCGGCTGGCCTTTCCTGTGCGGAAATCCGCTCAGGTTGTGTTGAGGACATCCTGAACTGGAGTCACACGCACAATGTGGTACTGGCCCACGCTAGAACGGTGGTTTTGCAGGTGCTGCGTGTTGGGAAGGATGTGGTCCATCTCCAGTAGGTTTGGGAGTGAGCAGCCTTGGGTGGTGAAGGCACAAAACACATCCATTCATTACTAAACACACATTTAGTGAATGCCTACTATGAGCCAAGACTGTGCTTGGGTTTGTCGGTCGAAATGGAACAGGAGCCCCACGGAATACCAGGGAAGTCATGCGGCATCTCTGTCTTTATTCCTATCGTTGTAACAAGAGCAAGCTTCTGAATATGAGTCATTCCTTCCCTGGGCGTGCTTATAGTAGCATGTCCCTGATAACACACATACAACATACACACATACACACAAACCTACTCAGGGAATCACGGAAAGAGGTCATCTTAGAAAAAGTTTGGCCATTCTGCTAGTAATGTCAAACATGAATTGCATTCATGGAAGGCACGATGCGAAATGGGTCTGAAAACTCTGTCTCTGATACATCAGTAGCAGTGTCAACAGTGTGTGTGCCTGTGTGCCAGACACTGTGGTCACCACTGTCTGCACGGTGTTGGGTTTATCCTGGCACCCGTCTGTGAGGCACGTATTGATTCCCCAGGCCACAGACTTGATTGAGTGACCGTGACTTCTCTCAAGGATGGTTCTGTCTAGTCAGGGTTGGAGCTGCAAACCAAGGGCATGCAAACAAATCGGTGCCGTGGTGTGCTGTGGGCTCTCCCGTGGACGTGTGTTCAGGAGCCGGAGTGTACGCCGCGTCCCGAACTTGACGCTGTGGTCGGAAGAACAGTCAGGGCCATGTCCGGCGGGCTCAGAAGTATCCCTCGTCCCTCTCTCCCTTCCCCTCAAATGTGGCCAGTCTTGTTTCTTGATCGTTCCATGTCTCTCAAGGACACTCACACACGCTCGAACCTTAAGAAACATTTCCTCCCGCAGTTGCCTTGCCCGTGGCGTCCGACCTGGACCTGTACGACGTGACTGAGAGCAGCATGCGGGTCAGGTGGGACACGGTGCCCGGGGCCTCGGGGTACCTGGTCCTCTACGCGCCTCTCACAGAGGGCCTGGCTGGGGACGAGAAAGAGGTGAGCACTTGCTATCTGCTTTAGTCCTGGAGCCCCTGACTTCCTTCACACAGAATGTCTTACTATAAAAACTTAATGTGTCCCATTTAGAACGTTCATATCAGCAAAAAGAAAAAACGATGCCTGTCATCACCCGTCCCGACAGCCATGGTTAACGTGTAGTTGACAGTCCTTGTCGGTGGGTGTTTGGCACAAGTGGATGTGATTGTGTCCCTGCTTTCTTTTCATTTATTGAGACCGTCTCTCCAAGATGTTACAGAATATTGCACTTAGTCACTTTGTACGCTCATAGTTTTCACTGTTGGTCTGAAGAGGTCGTGTTTAATTAATGTATGTTATTGGACATTTAGATACTTTGCTGCATAAATGACACTTTTATGAATAGTCCTAACATACATCTTTGCAGGATTTTTCGCTTATTTCCTTAGGATAAAACCCTAAAATGGATTTGAAAGTGTATGCAAATTATTAAAATTTATACTTGATATTGCCAGAGGGTTGTAGAGAAATGTTTAAAATTGATTTGCGATATGCAGTCAGTGACTGTTTCATCCATGTACACTGAACTAAATTTACTCTCATTAGTTTGATAGGGCGACAAACATCTCTCACTGATGTGAATTTTTGAATTTTTTGATTTTAAATGATGAACTTTGATTTTCACATGATTTGGGTCCTTGTTTTTAATTTATGGGGGACAATACCTCTAATGCAGACCCTTAAAGAGTGAAGAGGAAACATGTCTGGCCCTTGGAAGTGTGTTGACCAGGCAGGTGGGGTGAGCGAGTGAGGTGGTGTGGAGCCTGGCTCTCCAACATGGTGTAAAACCTGCCTCTGGTGACCGACATAAAAAACATGGGGAGTCTGAGTGTCAAGAACAGAGCACTGGTGGTATGAGTCCTCTTATTTCCAAGGGTTAGACAGCTGTTCCTGTTTGTGTTTGGAGTTGACCTGAATTATTCTGGCAGAAGAAGGATTAAAGATGGTGCTGAAAAGATGCTCAGCCTTACTTGGAAGGAGAAAAAAGTAAAGGAATCCTAGTTTATAACCAACAGATTGGCAAAAAAAAAACTCTTGAAGTCTGGTAATACTGTGTGTTAGCACGTGGAAAGCAGTCACTCCTGTACTCTGGATGGAGTGTAAACTGGAACAGCTGCTTTGGAGAATATTTTGAAGCATTTCATCCATTGAAGACATATACTGGTTTTTAGGTATATGCGTAGATATGCGTAAATCTCACAAAGATCTACCAATGCAGAGATTTGGTCGGAACAAAACACGGGCATGGGAACAAGCAACTCCCGTGCCCATCCATAGAAGAGTGGACAATGGTGGTGTATTTATATGAAAGAATACCACACAGGAATTAATATTGCCAATTCTGTCCTTGTGTATCAACATAGATAAAATCTTGACACGATATTTACAGAGAGAAAAGTAACAAATTTTAAAAGATCGTGCTGATGTGGTCCTAGTTATGCACATTGTTAAACACACAGGACCATATGCTGTTTACACACATTCACACACATCCAGAGGCGTGTGGAGTAGTAAGACATACGTCAACACCAGGGCAGAGGTGCAGAAAGAACAGAACGAACGAGAAAGGACTTCTGTTTTATCCAAATATACTAGTTCTTCTTAAAATAAAATCTAAAGTCAACATGACAAAAATTTGATATTGATCCAACTTGAGTAGTGAGTACATAGGGCGTATTACATTATTTTCTGTATGTTTATGTTGTATATGTTGAGATATTTCAAAATTAAACATTTTCACTTGACAGTAACACTGGCAGTCGTATGCTTGCAGAGACTGTCTATGGAGATTTTTTTCTTCCTTCCAAAACTTGGAACTATCCTGTCACTAGATTGTCACACACACAACTGAGAACGTTGGCTAGGTTGACTGAATCCAAGGGTCAGAAAAGTCCCAGAGTCAAAAGCAACTGGCCCAGTTGGGTGTCACAGTGAGTTTATCTCTTCTGAATACCGAAAGGGACTTGCCATCACACTGCACAGGCCACTGGTTGAGTGGGCTGGAAAAGGGGGCCAGCTGAGTCCAGCTCGAAGCGGAACCTAGTGTCCAGCCAGAGGCCTGGTTGGAAATGGCCAGGTGGGGGACGATGCCCATAGGGACAACAAGGGAACCCTTGTTGGAGCTCATGTGCTCTAGAGCAGGGGTCCCAGCTCTTGGTCTGTGACTGTGAGGAACCCGGCTGCACAGCAGGAGGTGGGCAGTGGAGTGGGGAAGGGGGTGGAGCTCCGCCTCCGGTCAGATCAGGGTGTGTTCGATTCTCATGGGAGCGTGAACCCTACCAGTTGCGAACTGTGCATGCGAGGGATCTGGATTGTGTGCTCCTCGGGAGAATCGACGGCCTGATGGTCTCTCCCGCCCCCATGTCTGGGGCAAAATTGTCTTCCAAAAGGAGCCCGCTGCTCTGGAGCACGGCTGAGCAGTCCCACCACCTCTCCTGGGGCCGAACACTCTGCACAGCTCTTCTGGCGGGAGCTCACACTCTCTGGAGCACGGCTGAGCAGTCTCACCACCTCTCCGGGCTGTGCCATCCATGCTGCACTTCTGCCTGTCATTGCCATTGTCCAGATGTCAAGGGTTACCCTCACATGGCTGGCATGGATACTTCCCTTTTTACATGGCTCCAGGGTGTCTGCTTCTAACAGAAGCAACCCAAGCTGCTTCGAGATGCAGGCTGAAGCCTGCCTTGTGAAGGGGCTGTGTGGAGACGCAGTCTCATTCCCCAAACTCCCACCTTTATTCCGTCCCACTCTGATCAGCACGAATAGTACACACTGGCGAGTGCTCTAACAACACGTGTTCTTTTCAGATGAAAATCGGAGAGACCCACACAGATATCGAGCTCAGGGGGCTGTTGCCCAACACGGAGTACACAGTCACGGTTTACGCCATGTTTGGAGAAGAGGCCAGCGACCCTGTGACAGGACAAGAAACAACATGTGAGCAGAGCAGTCGTTCAGATGAAAGGCCACAGCTCGAGACCAAAATAGCGTTGGGATTCTGAGCTGGCACTACCAATCTAGAAGCTCATTGTAACTTTCAGATGTGTGTGCTTTATTTAGGGGAAGGAAGTGTGTTTCTACTATTTTGGGTGATTATGAGTGCTATGATGCTAGACCCGAACCCCAGCGTCTAGAGGATTCAAAGCTGTGTCTTTGTCGAAGTCCAAATGTGAGGCCAGAGCACAGAGGGAAGAGCCCAGACTCTGGGCTCACGGGGGCTTAGATGGAATTCCCAGCTCAACTCACACTTCAGTGGGTGACTATGGTCGAGGCATGTCACATTTTTGAGTTTGTAAAAGGCAAAACAACAGTTTTGCTGTGTGTGCTTGATGTAAGATTAAATACCTGTGAGAGCACTCAGCACTCCGTCACTCAGTGTCTGTTTTCCATTCTTAACAAAATTAACAAACTTTGCTTTCAAAAATCTTGGCTGTTCTTCTTATCTGAGCCTATTTTTATTTAGTTTTTTAGCTGAGTAAAAATCCTATTGGCAATACTAATTTTAGCTAAATGCAGGTGATTTGTAATGGTTTTAGAAGATGTCTATATTTGTCTAACATTATGGACAATATTCTATATTTATAAATTTATAGTATACTTTTATATTTATATTCTTATATCTTTTAAATTTTATATATTTTATTATGTACTTATAAACATATAACATTTATATTTATTTACTTTTTAGACAAGTATTCAAGGTTGTGCTTTTCTTGCTCTTCATAGAAAGACCAATGTAATGAAACAACAAAGAAGCAAAAAGAAAACAGAGAACACAAAATAGAAAAAGAAAAGAACGAAATCATGCTGGAAAGCACCCAATATACAATTTGACTTCAGTGAATTTGGGGACTCTGTCCATTTGGAAGAAAAACTTTTCTCAACAGCCCATTTCCTTCACTCAGAAGGCTTGTTGCTGTGTATTTAGTAAAATATGTACAGCTCTTACCCATCATTAGCAGGGGTCCTAAAAATGATGTCCTATGTTCCTGTTCCCAAGACTGGCATTTTTATGCACTAAGGAAATTAGACATTATTCTACTGTGCAACCAAATTTAGCTGAATTCCAGAAAAATTTAGAGCCAAGTGTTCATAGTACTTAATTATACTGCTTTTTCCTTTTCTACACGTTCTCTCCAGCCCCTTAAGAATTAAGTGGATCACTAACTCATAGGCTCTTGTCAAAGAGTCCATGTGTACTGAATTAGTGAAATAATTGATCTTTGGGGTTAGGAGGCATCATGCCGTGTGGCTGTGGATGGCTCTTGTCAGCGTTTGTCTTTAGGGTTTTTGCTCTGCTAACCCTCAGCACTATTTGAGTCTGTGGGGTTTGTGTGTGTGAGAGAGAGGCAGAGGGAGAGAGAATGAGAGAGGGAGAGAGAGAGAGAGAGAGAGAGAGAGAGATAGAGAGAGAGAGGAAAGAGAGAAACGATTATACTGGTTGATATTAAGGG
>CAUYQG010041261.1:0-37404 GCA_963574415.1 Tarsius wallacei | reverse complement strand
CACGCCCAGCTAATTTTTTGATTTATTGTAGAGATGAGGTCTTGCTTGCCCAGGCGGGTCTCGAACCCGCGGGCTCAGGCAATCCACTCACCTCAGCCTCCCAAAGGCGCGGGATTACAGGCTGAGCCACCAAGCCCGGCTTGAAGTCAGAATTTTATGCCTTTATCAGTGAGAAGGTAGTCTGTTCAATAACTCATCTCCTACAATAAGAATTCTAGTGGATGACTATTTCATGTCTGACAGTTAATTTGTACTTAGTGAGCATTGTATCCAATTAAATAGAGGGAGACACACATGTTGTACTCTGGAATAGTCTAAAACAGACTCATGGTCACATGAAACATGGCCAACATGGGGAAATTGTCAACACAGCCTCAGAAGAAAGTAGAGTTCCAGTATAAGAACTGCATGGGAAGCTTTGCTTTGTGTTGGATATCCATACAGGTTCTCTTAAGAAAAATGTCTTAAGAGACTTTAACCCTTTACCCTTTTAGAAAAAATATGAATGTGCTCTTTGAGACCGAAGCAAATCTGACTGATTTTCAATATGAAAATAAAATATAAAAACTGTTCTTGGAGTTATTTCTAAAAAGAACTTGTCTCTAATCCTAATGAGAATTACAAAAAAAGAAGAAAAGAAGAGAATTACTATATTTTGCAATTCTCTCCTTTTAAAATTTTTCATCTTGGGGTAAATACTACAGCTGCAAACACCACTGGTGAATATCCTCAGGTTAAACGGGGAAAGGTTAAAGTTGATAAAGTGATATGAATTGTGTCAACATTTTTGGCTTTGTGGAAATGTACTTGTCCCAGAGAGATGAAAGGTAATACATAAGATAAAGTTAAAAGCAGTGCAAATCTCATTACAGTACCTCATATTCTTCAGTGTTTTTGTTTCAAAAAAGGGTTGCTTATACTGAGAATATTAAGCTTTGAGCTGTGCAACACGGAACCACTGTTGCTTTACACAGAACCACAGACTCATCTTTTTTAACAAAACCATTCAAAATAATGTATGTGTTTAACACTTTTTAGATCATTTTATCCTTCGAATAACATTTCCCAAATTACATTTAAGGTATCTTAGTGCTATTTTCTGAAGTTTAGACTAATAAACCTGACTAAAGATAAGCCAAGTCTACGCTAGGGTGACAGTAAAGGAAAAAATACGTGCATCTAAGACTACCAAAAAAGGTCAGAGTCAGGCCGCTATAATGTGATAATACACCTTAAAGGGAACAAGTGCTGCAGAGAAGCAGGTCATCTAGGTATTTGTAATGGCAGAGACCTGGTCACTCTTGACAGTTGCTGAGATTCTGTGGTGGAGGACCACTAAAGGACTGTGCTGTTGAGGTGTGGGTGTGCTGCTGAACTTGGCTTTGGTCATTGTGCTACGCTCAGTATACATTGCAACAATCTTCCCAGTTAGGTGATACTTGCGTGCCATTTATCAGGGCACATATTAAAAGGATGCTGTACTAATTTCAGTTAAAGCAAAGTGTAACCAAAAATCTCAAGTGAACGCCACAACAGTATTCCACTGCTTTTCATAGGCCTTGCAATAAAAGCTAAACAGTTCTTAGTGGCTTTTGCAATTACACTTCCTTTCAATTTTCCAAAGGTTACAGGGCCTGAACCACACAAATCCCATTAAAGTAAGTAGCTGTTGTGCAATATGAGTTCCTTTGAAAACATTCTTCAGTGCCCATAAAATGATCAGCGGGCTGCACTTTAGATCCACTTGCCTGCCATGCTCTCAACCAAAAGGCAGATGACAAGCTTTGATGTGGTGGTTGGTTTTTGCTACTGAAGCTGGCATTTTATCTTCTTGCATCAGATTTTTTTCCCAAATTGATGGGACCCAGGCATAGGAAACCCATTTGCCTTCAGATTTTATTCCTAAAATATGCTTTTATGGTACCTTTAAATTACATTTGACTGACCATTGATTTGGGATCTGTAAGGTTCCTCCCACAGAATGCAGAACAGAAGAGGGTCAGGGACTTTGGAGTTAACTGAAGCCTGTAAGGGAGTGCAAGGTCTTAGTGAGTAGGGCTCAGCCTCCGTCACCAGGTCCTGTGCTGGAGGATGGTGCTTCATGCCTCTTTCTCCACCTTCGGCAGCCACACGTGGAGTCGAGTGAACTTCACGCTATTGTTCCCTTTAACTCATATTTGAATGGGCAGAGAGTATCCTACCTTGGGAATACGGCTCTTCCCCCTACAGAAGTGCTATAGATATAGTCTAATATCCTGATTCATTGGAAACACCAATTTCTTTAGCATCTTTTTCTTGTTGGGATGCTTGTTTCTATGTTGAGAGAGTTAAACTATGATGTCTACACTGTTCTGTGTTTCTGTTTGTTTAAGTCACTCGTTTATCCTGGGGCTGTTTTTTTAGTAAGGGATAAAAATGAAAGACTGATTCCTACATTTACAAAGGAATCGGACCACACAGTTTTTCCCATCTCTAAATCTGATGACCTATCTGAAAAAGAAACACTGTAAAAGGGTTTTTGTTTGTTTGTTTGTTTGTTTTTTACCTCGGTAGGTAAAAACATCTGGAGACAAAAGATAATGCTAACCTAATTATTTTTAAGCACCTTAAAAAGAATAATTGGCATTAAGAAATCGTTCAAGCCTTTGAAACTTTGGATAAATTACTAAAGTTCTAATATTCTGGGACTAATTCTATATCAACATACTACTATAACTCTTTCAACTTTTATTGTCATTTAATTTGTTAAGGGACCCTATCTCTTTTCTATAGATATACCTGAATTCATTAAGGTGACAAAATACTTACAGAGAAATGGATGATAATTTTTAAAAGTATTTAATAAGATACTAAAATATGTGTAGGAATTTGAGACTGAGGAAATCAATATGGGTTGGAGCTATCAACAAAGTTTACAGAAGAGGTAAGTTTGAGATATGTCTTAGGAAATAGAGAGATTTTGATCTGAGCCCTAAAATGAAAAACAAGTGCCAATATAATTGTGGGAAAAAATAGGAGATAAGAGTATACTATGCCAAAATAGCTCTGCACATATTTAATTGCTGAAACAAGGACTTAAGGAGACCACTAGAAAGGAAAATGCAAAAACATCTGGATCAAAATTGCTATTCTAGATGAAAATGGTTGCATTTTTAAGGGCTGTATGGTGGGAATGACATGTGATACACACTGGCTCTCTTTGTGATAACTGGTATGGAAAAATCGTTCTTTCTCTTAAATATTTTCCCTGAATAGTAGTTTCCATATGTTTTGTTTCTCTCTTGTGCAGTACGGATATTGTCATTTGCACATAAGAGTGGAGTGGAATTAGGAGTCCTGGCTTCTAGCTCTGGTTAGAAGTCCCAAGCTTGTATTGTGATTTTGAACAAGTCCCATTGTTCTTTTAAGTCCCATTTAACTCATTTGTAAAGTAAGAAAGTTGGATTAAACTATTTCTTGGGTTTCAATAGGTGCCAATATTTTATGACTCATGATTTCAAGTGAGTTTTCACCTGTTTCTAAGGTCATTTTGCTTGTTTGTGCTAAAAGTGCGGCAATAATTGCATAGTTGCAGTTTACTCAGTCATCGATAAAGTTATAAAATCCATAAATGTCTTGGGATTTGCAGCATTATGATTTTGATAAAAATGCATCCATGTCTTATGTAGTTATTATGCAACTTGGTGAATCCTGACCACTTCAGAATGCCAAAAAATGAGATTCATCCAAATGCTAAGTTAGATGTCAGTATCCTTGGACAGCATATTTCAAAATCAACTTTCACTGCTGCTGTTTTTACAAGAAAGATTTTCCTCCTGCAAGGGTAAAAGCACACAGCTTTCTCTCTCTTATATTCAACCAGAGTCTATAATCTATGAAGTGTGTTGATCACAGGCCCTTCAGATGCCCTGCATTTGTAAACCTCAACAGTGTTTATGTTTCTTCTCATGCTGCTGGAGATACTATGCTGGTTCCTGTTCTGCATTCTTGGGGAAAACAGGGAGCTCACAGTTTGTGATTAGTGAGCAAAGACAGATGAGCCGATGGGCTGCCATTCAAGCTGTCTCTGTTACCCACTCATAGTCTCTTTCCATTATGCTTGTACTTTGAAGGATATTTGCCAGATCCAGGCTCCCTGGACCCTGTTATTTGCGTGTCTTTTCTCACCTTCAACATGATCTGGACTGGTGTTTTCATTTGTTAAAACCAACAAGAACATTCACTGGGAAACTTTTGCTGGAATCATTTCAGGTCATCATAGCTATTTATTCCCTGTCATAAACTGTAATTCTCCATTTCCCTTACTCCCACGTCAGGGGAGTTGGTGGTTTATGGTGGACAGTCAGTGGAATTTGAGTGAACAGTGGAAGATTTCAAAGAACTACTGAGATTATGCAGCAGGTTGTAAGACTAAGAATAAAACAAAGTATTCTTGGTCTTGATCATAGTTAGACAGTACGTGAAGGAATATGAAATAGCAAAAAAAGATTTAGAATTTGTTGTTACACCTGAGAAACAATTTTCTTTGAGGGAAGAAAACAAATAATGGGATTGACTTAGTAAAGGATTTCCTCTATGTGATTAAAAATAATAGCCTAGCATCTATTTGATCAGTCTCAGTTTGGAGAAGGTATGGAAGCCCAGGATTTTTTGTAGAATTCTGTTTTGGTTGAAACTAGGTTATGGTGCTGTCACAAAGGTCTGGATGATCCGGCGAGACCTGAAGTGCAAGACATATAGAACTGTAGATACAAAGATTTGGAAAAAAGAAAGAGAACAACAGGAATGTTTCTAGATATTTAAATAAGAAGGAGAATACAGGTTCAAGACAACTGCTAAAAGGTACTTGACCCAAGGTACTTGAATTATAGTGTTGATATTATTCTAAACTAAGTTTGCTAATAGCTAAATAGTGGTATAATCAGTGGGGTTGGTTGTACTATCCTAGACTTTGATAGATCCCCCGAATTATGATTAAATTGGTTCCATTCTCAAGAGGTGGATGATCTGGCATTCTTTCCAAGAGTATCACAGAAGTGCCATCAAAGCAGAGCTCCTAGTTGAAGTGTCATACATGTAAAAGACCTTAGAGTTTATCAATTCAGCACAATCATCAAACAGAGAATGGTGTTGGAAGCTTCTTGGATGAAGGAGTCTGACTGAGATCATGTAATTTTTTTTTCTATAGAAACAGTCTTCTAAGGACAAGAGAAGTGTCGTGTTTCCCCCAAAAACAAATCCAACAAGCACTTACTATATCTGGATGCTTTAATGATCAAGTGTGCATTCGCTATTCTAAGCTCCAAGGGATTTCCCAGTGAGGCAACACTGATGAAGAAGGGGTTTCTTAGCAAGAAGACTTAGAGGTCTCAGTTGTCCAGCACTGAGAGATCTGGTCTAGGAGCTCCTGGATTTAAGATACACTTTGAATCCACATACAAAGCTAGAACATGTCCTCAGTTTGTAATAAGAATAATATGAAAGCTAAAGTATGTGTCATTATTCTTATGACATCATAATCCATGCTAGTAGTCTTATTTATAATCAGAGAGGATTGGGAGACTTTATCTGGTAGGAGAGACAGCACATATTACTTTCTGTTGAATACAGAGTAAGTGGCCAACCTTTCCTTTCTCCCCTTCCTCACTGCAACTCCTCATAATTTTCTTTGGACTGGATCTTTTTGGGGAGAAGCTGTTGGAAATGTGTGTCCAGTTCATCAGACTGAGCGTGTGACATGGGCCTCAGCAACTTGATACTGTAAATCTCTGGGAGAGACACAGGTTCTGCAGCAGCTCAGGCCTGGGTAATGGTTCCATGGAAGTGTCACTATTGGTGTTCTGCTCAGTTTCACACATCCCTCGCTCCTGTCTGGGCAGAGGCAGCAGCGCGGGAGCCAATGACTGACCGTTGTGGGCAGGCTGCATGATTAGCTACCAAGACATCTTCAGAACAACTCAGGAGGATGCAAGGAGGGATTTTGACAGGTGAAAACTTGGGGTTCTCCAAAAATTCCTTAAGATCTTGGGTCCTAGAACTCTAGTTGGAGTGAAACTCTTCTCAGGACTCTTTTGGTACTGTTTCCCAATCTTGAGTCCCAGACTAATGTTAGCTTGAGTTGACGGTGTTACCGCACCAACCCTGATCTAAGCTGAGGCCTCTGAAGCCTGCCCTGTCAACAACATGGAACCTGAGTGAATGCTATTACGAATTACTTGCTGCTTCAAGGAGAATGCATGGTAAAACAAATCCCTCAAATTTGACTTAAACATGGTTTCAGAATGCATGGTAAAACAAATCCCTCAAATTTGACTTAAACATGGTTTCCTCTCTTAACTCTACATTTGTGTTCATGCGTATATATTGGGGAGAAGGAACCAGGAGATAATTGGACCTAAATTAAACTGTACAAGTAGACATAATATTGTCTAAGACAAATGAGATACAAAAAGAGCTACTCTTCTTCCCCTTACAGATATCCAGAGAACACGGGCAGGAGTGAGATTTTCCTTTAGCCTTCTTTGACAGAACGGGCTTCAAGGAACAGGCAAAGAATGTCTCTGACAGTTCAAATCTGGTCCCAGATATGGAAGCAAGAACCAGGCATCAGAATTGCTGGATATTCTTGGCATATGCAAGCTCCAATGTTCACATTTGTACATGCAGAGGTGACATTTGGCTGTAGTCCTTTGATAAGGATGTGCACAAGCAAAGCAATATAGATACCATAAAAAAAAGTGTTACCTGGGACTCCTACAGTGAATTTGGCTCCTTCTCATCAACTTCTTCTATTCCAGATGATCAGCTGAACTCAGAGGAAAAGAAGAAGAGAAAGCAGCGGAGGAACAGGACAACTTTCAACAGCAGCCAACTGCAGGCTTTGGAGCGTGTCTTTGAACGGACACACTACCCTGATGCTTTTGTGAGAGAAGACCTCGCCCGCCGGGTGAACCTTACTGAGGCCCGAGTGCAGGTAACTCATGTTGCTGGAAGCTGAAGCCAAGCAGTCCCCTCCTCAGAGGTACATCTCTGAAAACTGAAAACACAAGCTGTAGATTTCAGCCTGGAGTGGTTACTAATATAGGTTACAAATGGCCAGCTTGAGTCCAGTCTCCAGTTTCTAGCTGTGTTTCTTTGGGCAGTAGAGTATTTTTAAAAACCAAACTGAATGCCTTTAGGTAGGGCACAATATTTCTTACTACAAGTGCCTCTCCTCGCCTTGGTCTCTAACCATTCATGCTGTATATGTTGCCCATGGGAGCACTGACTTTGTACTCCCAGCTTTTAGTGTGAGTCTGAGGGCAGTTAAAGAGACGAACTATCTGTCCCCACCTCAGCCTCCCTCCCCAGCCCTTGAGAATGTACAAACCATCAAGAAACTTGTTTTGAATACACATGATTGTGAACACCGGTGGAACTAGAAATAAATACTTAGGAACTGGCTTCAGAGCATATTCAAGTAGATGATTTTATTTATCTTTACAGTGCCTCTGTGAAGAGAAAAAGGCAAGGGCATGAGACAGGGTGAAGAGAGAATAGCCTTTTTTTCTAACAATAATGCCATGACATGTCAACTGCAAGTCAGACGTCTAGAAAATAACACAACCTGTGATTAACAGTAATAATAACAATTATAATATAATGGCTAATACTACTTGAGCCCTTATATGCCAAGTAGCGTTTTTTACATAACTAATCTATTTCATCCTTACACCAATTCGAAGACGTAGAGAGTATTCTTCATCTTACAGGTGAGGAAACTGAGGTACAGAGAAGTTAAAGTATTTTGCACCGCATAACACAGCTAGGAAATGGCTAAAATGGGATTTGAATGCAGATACACAGACCCGGAGTTCATGCTCTTAATAATTACAAAAGACCTTGAATGAATAAGAGTCTCCTGGCTAAATGCTTTTTCAAGTAGTGCTTTGCTATCTCTGCTGAAAGATTTTACTGGCTTTCATATTGCCAGTGGCAAGCTGTTGTTTTGATGAAGAGGGTAGGTCAAATCTGTCTTATCTTCCTTAAGAAAGTATTGTTTGTATATCTGTGTTCAGTCTGAGTGTGAGGGATTTCCTTTTTCAAATGATAACCAGTGGGGACTTGAGCTAGACCCCAAGGGACTCGAATAGGGCAGAGTCTGTGTCTATGCTGCAAGGCCCAGTATACTGTGATTATAGACACTTGATGAATTGACACAAAGATCCTGGCGGTCCCTTTAACCTGAAGAAAAAGTGTAAACGTTTCCTCATGGGGAAACAAGGACCTCACCTACAAATACTGTCCAAGAGACAAAAAGAAAAATATTAGTGACAAAAGACAAAAGTGGTCTGGGTTCGTGGAACCCCAGAGGGTAGGTTAGGAGGAAGTGTGGTGAGAGTACCCATGTGACTGGTTGGCAGTCTCTCAGGGCTCAAGCAAGAGCGATCCACAGGGACAAAGCTTGGTTTTTCTCTCTCCATCCTTCCACACAGTGCAGAACAATGAAGTTTGCGTTTCCTCCCCGCTTTCTCTCATGCTGCTTACCACAGCTCTTTAACCATGCTTTTACATTCCTTCCTCTCCCCTAAGCACCTGCCACCATATCTTTTATGCCCAACCTCAGCCTGCAGTGGTATAATGAATAATTTTAGACCAGTAACTCACAGTACCTTAAAGAGCTACTTTTGCTATGGGAATCTGAATCTTAAAGAAGGAAACCTGGATAAGACTATGGTAGAAATTTTAAAAACAAATGTGAAAGAGCAAGTTTGGGATTGAGGGATTATTTTGCTCCATCACAACAGGGAAATGCCTTCTGATATTGAAACTATTTATTCCGCCCCTTTTCCACCTTACTGTGTTCCAATGATCTTAAGAGCTGTGAACACTTCCTGAGTTAGTAGGACATAATTCTTTCTCCATGACTTTATTCTTCCTTCATGAAGTCCTACCCTTTCCCAGTCTGCACCAATTCTTTCTGACTCTGTGCTTCTTTATATTTATGGCATTTATCATAGTATGACATGCATTATATTGAGTTGTATGTGGGCCAACTTTCCCTACAGGAGTAAGAAGGCCTCTTGGATGGAGGCCATGTTTTATTCATCTTTATGAAATTTGTTTCTTCCTTCTTCTTTTTCCTCTCCTTTTTTTCATCAAGCACTTATAAGCACCTATTTTATGAGTAATCTTGGACCTGTTTTTGGTTTGCTAAGCATGAATAAGACACTGACTCTCTCCTTAAAAATGTTTGGACTGAGGCAGAGAAGACAGATGTGCAAACTATATAGTTATGACATCATAAGATGATCCTTTCATTACAGGAATGATAGACCAGGAGAAGGAATGTTTCAATCTGCCTGGGAAAAAAAGGGATAGGATACATTTATTAAGCACTTATTCTGGATCAACTCTCATAACTATCCTATAATTAGGTATTATTATCTCCAACTGATTAGGAGACACAGAAACAGGGAAATTAAATAACTAACCAAGGATAAATCTTTAAAGTAGTGAAGTCAATATTTTTTATCTGACTCAGACTTTTAAGCCATGTTCAATGCTAAAGTCAAATCTTGAAAAAAATATATGAGCTTTGACAACTAGAAAAAGAGGGGAATGACTATCACAGGCAGAGGGAGCATCTAGTGTGGATATATGTCAGTGGGAAATAGCTTAACACATCCGGGAGTCTTCAGGTAATCATGAGCCCAGGGTAGGAGTTAGAATGAATGAAGGCCAGTGTGTAAGACCGGAGTTATGCAGGTTGTGACTGGACTGGTGGACAGAAAGCTCATGCCTCAACAGCCTTTGTTCTATGGTAAGACACTTGGGTTTTATTCTGTTAATAGTGGGGAGCCAGCAGATGATGCAAAGTGGGCACTGATGAGATTAGACTAACATTTAAGGCAATAACTCTAGTAGCAATGTGAAGGGCACACTGGAAACAGAAGAGCCAAGTGTGTGGGCACCAGGGCAGAGATGTCCAGATGCCATCTTTGCCAATTTCACCCAGATCCTTCATGTTGCACAACTCTGTGGGGCACCAGTCACTCACGTGATATTTTATGCGAATGTTGACCCCTCCATTGTGGAACTGCCTACTCCATATGACAGAATTTCCTTTTCCTATACTTTGTCATTACATCTCTATAACAACATCTAAAGTACTTGTTTTGCAGTTTTTCAAGTTTATATGTCTTCCTTTAGTAGACTGTGAGCTACTTAAAAGTAGAGAATAAGTCTTTCTTATTTCTCTTTTCCCCAGCATTTAGTACAGGGCCTGGACCACAGTAGTCACTCCATAAAGATTTCTCAAATGAGCAGACAAATAAACAAAATTCCATTGTCCTTGAATTCAGAAACTCAGTCACTTATAATTTGGGTGACCCTCAACAGATTGCAGTCATGCATCACTTAATGATGGGGATTTGTTCTGAAAAAAGTGGTGTTAGGTGATTTTGTCATTGTGTGAGCGTCACAGAATGTGCTCACACAAACCTACTAGATGGTCTAGCCTACTACACACCGAGGCTATATGGTATAGCCTATTGCCCCTAGGCTATAAACCTCTATAGCATGTCACTGTGCTGAATACTGTAATCAATTGTAATAGCACAGTATTTGTATATCTAAATATGTCTAAACATAGAAAGGATACAGTAAAAATACATTATAATCTTATGTGACCCCCATCATATATAAAATCCATTTTTGACCAAAGCACCATGCAGTACATTTGCCTAATTAAGCCTGTTTCCACAGCTCTAAATAGAGAGAATAACCTAATATGTGGAATTTTCATGATGACTAGAAATAGTGCATGTAATGTGCCTTATATAAGGCCTAGCCTTAGAAGCACTTAAATGATAGGTGTATTATTAGTTTGTAGCAGATGCTGTTAGTACAACCCATATCCCTCAAATCCTGCAATTAAGTGTTGTCCAGTCAATGTCCAACCCTTAGTATTTGCACTTCTCTTCCAGAAGTTTCTTTGTAGAACTTCAGGAAACTCCCCTGACTGTGGTTAACATTCCAGAAGTGCTGATGGATTAATAACTGATGATTGACAGGAGTCAGTGTACAAACACCCAGCTGGTTCCCCCTCAGGAGCGATAACTTTGAAGTATATGTCCTACGTTAGTCTTAGTCTTCAGCATCTCTGTGGGGACTGAGCTACCACAGAACTAACTGGCTTGGAAGCACACTCTTTAGTAGTTGCTTTTCTTCTCTGTTACCCCCTTGTTTCCCTAATGGTGTTCTTCACACCTCCCAAATAAATCATTTTTTACATCCTTATTAGAGCATCTATTTTGGGAACATTGGGAATTTTCTTTAAGAATCTAATGAGTATTATGAAAGCAGATGAAGATGTCAAATTTTGAAGAATTTTGAAAAAGGGTTTAGAAAAGTCTTTGTATCTATGGCAGAAGTCTAATAAGATTTTTTCTCTTTTTTCTTGATTACAATTAGAACAGGGATCAAAACCCATATTTGCTGTCCTGTGGCATGGCCACAGATACCATCTCTAAATACTTGGTTACTGAGTACTTCTATGTCCTGTTATGATAGTCTTGACCCTTAAGGCATGGCCCACTAGGGAAAGATTATGGCATATTTCCATTGTTCTGAGAAGAATTATGTATCCATCCTATATCTTCCTTGGGAAGGCATTATGTAGTAAAATTAACCAGAGTTTCACTCAGTGTAACCTTTTTTTTGTTTTTTCTCTCCCACCTCATGCCTTCTCTTCTCCAAACAATCTTCCAGGTATGGTTTCAGAACCGAAGAGCCAAGTTCCGCAGGAATGAGAGAGCCATGCTGGCCAATAAAAACGCTTCCCTCCTCAAATCCTACTCAGGGGACGTGACTGCTGTGGAGCAGCCCATTGTACCTCGTCCTGCTCCAAGACCCACCGATTATCTCTCCTGGGGGACAGCTTCTCCTTACAGGTGAATGACCGGCCCACTCTCCCTTGCTCCAATTCCACACATTTCTCAGCTGTTGGTCACACGACAGCTGCTTGTGTGGTTGCCTGCCATTTCTTACTGGGTTAACCTCTTCAGAGACATTCAACTTGCTGAGATCCCCACATTTTCACAGGAGGTTACTAGTTGCCCCAGGAGCAGGGTGTGGAGCAGAAGAGACAGGGGCAGGCCATCAGCAATCACCTCTTGGACTCAGGAACTCTTGCAAAGGTTTCAAAGATAAGGAAGAATCTGAAAGAAAAGATCATTAAGCTGTGCCCAGTGTTCCTCTTGCAACCATTCTGGAACAAGCCTTTACCTCATTTCCAAATTTAAGATAGATTTGTTATATTATGCTCAAGTAGAGAATTAACTTGTAAGGCTCCGGGTGTAGAAGACAGAATTCATTCTGTCTGAAAACTGATTCTGAATTTTAAAAAAGAAAGGATAGGAGGGAGGGAGGGTGGGAGGGAGGAGGGAGGGAATGAGGGAAAGAAGGAGGGAAGGAGGGAAGAAGGAAGGGAGGGAGGTAGAGTCTATGACAGAGAAAGAAGGAAAGAAAACCCAAATTCATTCTGATTGCTTTCATGGCCACATTTCTTTGTTAGTAGGTGAAGATTTCTTAGGATCCCAAATGCCTTCCTATTCTATTACTAATTCCTGTCCACTTGTCCGAAGGTTTCTTTGGGGGTCAGTTTGTGTGTGTGTTTGTGTGTGTGTGTGCGCATGCACACACGTGCACATGTGTGTGTTTCTTTTAAATAAAAATATAATTTACACTAAACTTTTATATTAAAAAGGTGAAAATTTTTGAAGAAACACATAACACAGTGCATTTCAATCTCTTCGAGAGACTTTTAACCTTCATTTATTGTGTTCAGAAAATATAGGTTAATGCCAGAAGGAAACTGAGACACATATGCCTATTATATTGGGTTAGTCTAGAGAGCCTTTCTGTGAACAGAAACCTGAGTACTTTTTAAAAACAGGTCAAGGCTACATGGTCTCTCTGACTGATTTCAGGGGAGGAAGAAGTATTCACAAATTCATGTATTATGCTTTTGTTTGCCTTTTTGTCATATAAGTTAATTCTTGGTTTAAGGAGAGGTTTTAAATGAATTATAGGAAATTATGTCCCAGTTGAAACTGAATTCTCAACATGAAATATCATGTGTGTGAAATGCAGAGGTTTTCCAAAGGTTGATAGCTCTCATCAGAGCAAAAAGCCTCGCCTAAATGTTCTTTCTGGTCCAAATCAATTCCTTGAGAGAAACTCCACAAATGTATTTGGAAATTTCTTTTATATTTCCTGTTGAGAAATTAACCAGAACTCCTTTGGTCCTATTACACAGGGCTCCCTTGTCTAGGAAAGTCCTGCTGTGGGCTCTGTCACCTTCAGACACGAAATGCCTTGCTGTCTGGAAAGATTCGTTTTATCTGTGTGTCCTACTTAATGTTTGGACTCCTCTCTCATAGGATTTACTAAAAACACATTTTGAAGACCATTGTGAAATCACATATTCTTTAATATTTTAAACAAATGGAAGGCTGCTTTGTCTCTCTTATAAATATTGGTAATCCATAGACCCACTGAATGGCTTAGGAAATGGGTGTGGTTCAAAGCCCAATGTTTCAAGATTTTTGGTTTGAATTTGATTACAACCAGGAAGTATTGCACCTTTTTTCTGCCTGGGTCCTATATAGGATCTCCTCACACAAGCAATTCAGATGGCCACCACGTGGTTCCTACCAGTGAGAGGCAGACCTCAGCACATGCGTGAATGGGGTGGAATTCTTCCTGAACTAAAGTAGTTACCTGGACCTCAGCAGAGGGTCTAGCTTCAGTGTCTGCTTCACATGTGTTTTGTCTATGGGCATCTAACTGAAATTTTCAACGTGGCAATTTATGTGTGCCTTTGGGGAAATATTTTATTTTAATGGAAAGGATTATGTAGAAATATGAGATACATTTTAAAAAACACCCATAACTCCACAATCTTGACATAACTAGTTAGTGTACATATGATTTTGTATTCTGCTCTTTTCACTTAAAATCATATAACCTAATGCTTTTTACTAATTTCATGGTATGCTTTGATATCATTTCTTGCTTACATACAGAGTTTGTAAAAAATTAATTAAAACACTATCATAGAATTTGATTGTTCATATTCTGTATGAAGAATAAATTATTCTTCAGCTATAAGTAGAAAAGTGATGGTTTAAAGCAGCAATTTAATCAATAATAATGTTTTTTGATTCAATGTTGACTGAAGTGTTTATATTTGGTTAATTTCTAAAAGTGGCAAAAAGCTATTCTGTTACTTGGAGATTTTTCTGCTATGTTTAGAACCGAAATATGTTATGATTTCACACTTTGAAGCTTGGTAGGAACTATAACTATTGTCCAGGAGATAAAAAAAATACAGGTGATAAGAAGCAAAGAAAATGATAGACCTATTGTGTTACAGAAAATTAACTCGCTGTTCCTGTTGGTACTATTTGTCAAGTTAGTTATCTCACATGTGACATTCATTAAAAGGCATTTCTCTTGGCTAAATCTTGGAACACTCCTATGTGGTAGCTCTGTCCTTGCTCTGTTTCCAAAGAAGAGACTGAACACGTGCCCAAGTTTAAGGCTTCAGCAAGCAGAATTAGAACTAATGCTTGTGATCCAGTTTTTATTAAACATATTAGGCCACACGACTACATATTTATTCAGATTAAACTTTGCATTGTATTGAAAGTAGTAAAAAGCATAAGATTGGGAAACTATGTAGGCATCCCTTTCTGATTCAAGGTCTGTCTCAGATCAATGAAGCCAGCCTGCAGCTGAGGTCTGCATTCTGGGCTATGCAGGCATCCTAGGTGGCTTGGTCACACAACCCAGGAACAATGAGTAGACAGTCTTGCTAGAGATAGTTTGCTGACTTCCACAACTCTCCCCTGGAAAAAGAAAGGAGAAAAACAAGGTACAAAAGCAGTTATTTGCATATGGTCAGAATTATGGGCTGGAAAATGGCCAACATGCTTTATTTTCTGGGTGTCTTTTGCATCTAGAGTGATGACTGTATAATTTATCATTCAAACTGGGACATTTTTGAGAGTGAAAGGGGAGTACTATTAATAATTACACTATAAGATAACAGGCACAAATTGAGATTGTCCCTGGCCAACTGGGACAGGTAGTTTGCTCTAATTATAGCACCTCATACATTTTCTTGAGCATGTTAGAGGTGATGATGTTAGGCTGACTACTGAGTCACCAGAGGGAGAAAGCATTTCCTAACGCATACACTGCTGTCCAGGCAGGTGTCTTCTTTATCCACCAGTGGCCGGTTGAAGGAAGCTTGTTTTTGGCACACACACCCACTGTTAACTCATGACTATCTTTCTTAGGCAAATTGTGAGAATGAAAGCACACACAAGCACCAGCATTATTCACACTCACTAATCTTGAAGCGCTTTGCCTCTTGGGCAACAGTGATCATCCAAGTCCTGGACTTTTGACAGTTATTTTTAAATGAAGTAGTCAAGAAACCTTTTCTCAGACATCCCCTTCCCCAGGAGAGGCAGATAACGAATGGCTGGCTCTACAGTATTTATCTGGAGTGCCATTTCCAGAGGGAGGGCCAGGCTTAAAAGAAAGCTAGTGATGAGTGAAAGAGTGGCCAGCTATCCTTGCCCACAATTTCCCTCCCTACCTCCTCCTCCTCCTCCTCCTTCTCCTCCTCCCCTCATTTGATCGTGGTCACGGTGCTGCCTGACATCTGCTGAACGCATTTGGCTCATTTCTCCCTTTCACACTTTCAAAAATAGATCCTCGTCCCTCCCAAGATGTTGTTTACACGAGGGGCTTCATAACGGATTCTAACGGAAGACACTGAAAAGGTAACTTGTCAGAGGGGGAAGTGGGTGGCTGCTGGGGGTAGGGTTTATGTGGGAATTAAGCGTGCTTAAGAAAGTGGGGGCTGCCACACTAGAAACTTAAGCAGTGAGGTCCTCAAATGAGGAATACTATTGGAAACCAGATCTGCAAGAAAATGTGTCCCTGTAATGAAGGTTAGGGCGATGCTAGCCCAGAGTAGGGCTCTCCAAAGATTGCTGCAGCTGGAATCTCCTGGGATGGTGTCACCCTGTAGACTCTGACTCTCTGCATCTAGGGCGGGGCTGGGATTCTGTAGCTCTGATTTGTTCCCAGGTGATGCTGCTGCTGGGCTTTGAAGAATGAGGTTTTAGGTGGCTATAGTGTATAGGGAAGGGGTTCAAAGAACTATGTTCTTGTCCTGGCTCCTGCTGCTCCTCAAACCAATGGAATGATTGATTTCTTCTGTAGCTTTGTACCTCAAATTAAGCTAATGGTAGTTTCTCTGTTGCTTATCTCATGAGGGTGTTTGGAACATATAGGTAAGTAATATGCTCTTCCAAAAAAAGAAAAATACCAAAAAGCATCATGCAAGAATAGGCTTTCTACTTTGATATATAAAACATGTCTAGAAAGAAAAGGTAGAAATAGCAGAAGGATCACTGGAAATGTAGTGTGAACTGAAGGCTTACTAATGAAATGTGGCCCAAGTATGGCCACTTTAAGAGCTAAATGCACATTTAAAAAATCAACTTCTGATTTTAAAAACATAAGTGATAAATGGTTATTTGAATAAAAAAAGATCAGCTTCAAAAGAATTTATGGGATCTCTCTTTAAAAGTAAATTTCCCAGCTGGGCTCGGTGGCTCAGCCTGTAATCCAGCACCTTGGGAGGCTGAGGTGAGTGGATTGCCTGAGCCCGCGGGTTCGAGACCCGCCTGGGCAACTTGGCGAGACCTCATCTCTACAATATATAAAAAAATCAGCCAGGCATGGTAGCGCGTGCCTGTAATTCCGGCTACTTGGAAGACTGAGGCGGAAGGATCGCCGGAGCCCAGCAGGTCGAGGCTGCGGTGGTCGGGAGCGGCCACTGCACTCCAGTCTGGGCGACGAGTGAGACTCCAACTCAAAAAAAAAAAAAAAGTAAATTTCCCTAGGAAAGCTGGTACTGAATTTTCTTAGATAAAGCGAGTAAACCTCTGTTGTTCTTGCACTGATGAAAGAACAAACCAAAGAGATGTTCTGCAAGTTCCATGCATCACAGAGTCTTGAAAACTGTAAGCCTACCGCCTTTGAAAAAACCCTGTGTTGGTAAAACCTTAGGATCTCAGAAGGACTCAGGCTTCTTGGACTCACAGAATTGTCTTTGGGGTGAAATTTTAAACAGCTTGTCATCATTTGTCTAAAAAAATAAAATAGAAAACAAAGTTGGGGTTGAAAATTGAGTCAAGTATTAGTTTTTCCCCAAGTGATCCTCAATTGTTTTGTGATTTGTAAGACTTAACACTATGGATAATTAGAAAGCAGAGAGGCCGTTGTCCGTACATTTCCTGGCTTTAAAATCATCGTACAAATCGTATTTTCTATACATCCTCGATGTTTGACAGTCATTTTGACATTTTTTTCCCTTCACAACTATCTTTCAGGGTAGTCTGAAAGGATCAAAAATAATTTGTCCCCAGTGAAAACAGTACTGTAACCCTGCTGGTGGTTAGCATTCTGATGTCTATGGTTGCGCTACATCTGCTAGGAATCTCCAAATAAGGAGATGGAAAAATTTTAGGCTGACTTAAATGTGTCAGCTCTGTTCTGTTCCAGTGCAGACTTGCTGAATCAACAGATTGGATGCAAGCATTTCTTATTAATCTCTAATTTCTCAATGCACTTTATTCAGCAATGTTGCTTCTTGGTCACAGACACAAAGAACTTTACTAAAGCTGAATAAAAATGTGCTTCAGCCAAATTGTAGAAACTCAGTCCCAGGACTCAGCTCATGTCTACACCCTGCTTCCAGGAATAAATGGCTTCTGCTCGAAAGGCAAGACCAGTAGGCAGGCTTTCTGACTGTTGTTAAGCGACTCTTGGTTGCCATCATTTGCTTATTCTATACAAATCATTTGGTTTCAATCTCTCCTTTTTCTCTCAGAAAGCTTAATCTTATATAGTTAGGAGTGGTCATTTTAATGCTCTGAACGGTCCTATAAGTTGGTTGAAAATAGCTAATTTCCCATCGGTGCAGTCTTGTGAGAAGACATTTCAGGGATTTTTTTTTTTTCCCTAAAGCAAAACTCCAGAAGTTTCCATGACATGGAAAGCAGGTGGTCTCGAACAGCCTTTGAGCTTGGCAGCCACTCAAGGCTCTCCTGCATCTGTTGTCACTTTAGGAGGTCGGTCCTCTCCCTATTACTCCTAATGTCATGTTTAAAGCACAACTAAGCTACTCTTAGAGGACCCACTCATTAATTCTGTATTTTCAGGGTCAAGACCCTGCTTGTCACAGGTCTGTCAAAGAACTGCTCACTGCTGCCTATACAGCACTTTTAGCTTGAGGTGAGAAACTAGACCCACATCAAATGACAGGAGGGAAAACAGACTGTGATTCTTTAGCATGTACTCAAAATGCCACTGGAGTCCCTATTCATAGGATTATATATTCTAAACATTTGTTAAGAGGCTATGAATTAAGATGGCTTCTGTTCTTTTATTCTACTTCTTATGGCTATGGAATGCTGGAATAAGTTAGGCCAATATTTTGAAAGTTTATAACTTTCCTAAACAGCAAGTGAAAATTTATTACCTATCACGCTCCTAGGAAATTGCAAAACTCTTTCATTAAAGCCAACTTCTTTTTCATCCTCATACCCCACTAACTTGAGGGTTATCTATAAGAAATTTTCACAGACTTGCTAACACAATGGTGTTCTTAAACCATCTTATAATAGCATCACCCTATAATTGGACAAGGGCACTGTTTTATACTGTGGAAACATAGGCTGCCATTTAAGTATAAAATATCTAGTGAATATCGAATCTCCAGCACAAGATATGATCTTAATTTCCATTAATTGGTTTTTGAGTTAGAAAGTGGATCAACATTCATCTCATTTGGAATATTACTGTGTGGCCTACATTAGAGAGAGAAACAATATTTCCAAGTTTTCAGACTGGACTATTAGATGGTAAACCTAGTAGACTCTGAAGTAACTACAGTAAAAATAATTGTCCAGTAGACAAACGTGCTACCACCACTATAGTAGAAATTTCTGGGGAACAGTAATAGCATCTTCCACAAACTTCCCAGCCCAGGTTTCCAATTCCTTCTGTCTGCTAAGGAAATGGAGCACACCTTTGATTATCAAAGAAAGGGTAAGTTTCTATTAAATAGGACTCTACTTGTCCAGAATCTCAAAGGGTGAAAAACAGAAAATTAGGCCAAGTACTTAAAAGCACAATACTTCATGACAATCTATAATTTATTGGCTGAGAATTTTTCTTTATGCTTTCTCATGAAGTTTTAGCCTTCTATTTTTAAAAACCAATTTAGTCTCAGTACTTAGCAAATAATATAGATAACTCGCAATTCCAGCTCTTTCCTATGTGTGTAGAAGGGTACTAACTGTTCATTAACTTTAGGGCTTAATTCTCTCACAGAAATCTGGTTGAAAAGGGAGATTTGGTTGATTTCATAGTAATCTAAGACTTAAGCACATTTCCCAAATCCAGCAATCTCTTTCCATAGCAACTTAGATCTTTGGCTCTTTGGTTCTGCCTAGAAATTTCTTGAGTACAGTAAGTCTCCTACATATGAATGAGTTCTGTTCTGAGAGTGCATTTGTAAGTCCAATTGTTTATAAGTCCAACACAAAGTCCAAGTGTCTATCACTCGGCGCTACTTAGCAGACCAGCTACATCACTGCTGTTTTCACGTTTGCTTCCGGACAGTCTGGGCTTGAAATGAAGACACTGTACTACTATACTCTATACAATACAGTAAAGTACACAAAAACACAACCACTTGTAGAAGATGCATGCATGTGACAAGTACACCAGACATGTGAACTAACTTACGTGATTAGACTAGCGAATACACATTCACATCTTTGAAAGTTCACGACTTGAAGGTTAATATGTAGAGGACTGAATTTATAGGTTTTATGAATTTGCATACATTTCTGGTAGGGTTTTGAATGGAAGCATATAATTTATATAGTAACTCTATTATTATACACACACACACATGGGTTTTGAAAATAAATGACATCTCTTAGTACATTTTAAAAAAATGTCCATTTTAATGGGCTGTTCTGATCATTTATCTAATTTCTAATTTAAATCTACCTACCTTAACTGGGGATTCTTCTGTCTTTGTCTCTTGGTAGGCAGAAGTAGAAGTGTTAGTCTAAACTGTACTAATATTTGTTCAGTTTTTAGTGTGAACATATTTTTAACAGACTCAAGAATATGCAATCACCAGCCTCTGCTTTCATCATGTCCTCCTGATTTTGCTTTTTCTATTAAGACAACAAAATTAACAACAAAGACTAGATCCTAAGAATAAAAGCATATGGGGAAGATTTTTTTAAAAGAAATAATTGCTCGTAGCAGGATGACAGAGACTAATTACATTAAGCATAAATCAGTTTAATCATATCTATCTAGATATTTCTCAGTTATCTCAGTTATCTGTCTATTCACTAAACACTTTATTGAACACTGAATATGTACTAGGTATGGTATCAACTCTATCTGAGGATACAGTTGTGAACAAGGCAGATGTGATATCTGATCTAGGGAGCATATAGTTAAGGATGGTGATAGATACCCAAATGAATTACTAATTAAAATGGAATCAAATACTAAAAGCAAAAGTATGAGGTGCTATATAAGAGAACCTAGCCTTGTCTAGAGGTTTAAGGTCATCTACTCAGAAATCATGAGTAAGACTGAAGCAGGCAGAAATGAAATAGAAGAAAGTAGGATTCTTTTGTAATCCTTCTGGTCTCTTTGTGCCATAGCGTGTGCACACACGTGCACACACACATGCACACACACACACTTATCTGTATATTTATGGTAGTGCCATAAGGATTTTAAATTAAAGATGTGTACTTCTGGAAGGACCTAATGATTTTGGGCTAATTATATTTCTTTAACTTATTTTTTTGAGTTAATTACTAGTAACTGAATTGAAGTAGGTTATTATATGTCTTGACTATGTGGTGTCCCAAATAAGTATCAATGATATATTCTCTCTATTCGTAGAGTAGCTTTGCTTTTCTCTTTCTGATCTTGTCACTTGACCCTCAAACCACAAACTCCTGTGTGGCTGACAAAATTCCACTGGAATGCAGGCAATAGACAAGCACACATCATTCCACTTGTAAGTCTATCTCTTTCAAACCTTTAGTTGAAAGGGATTTTGCTAATTTTAGAAACAACTAGAAACATTTTCATCTAATTAAAATGAGTACTCCTTTAACTATTTAGTATAAAGAGCAATTTGCATCTAGGTCTATGAAACCTTTTCTTTAAAAGAGATTCATGGATGCAATTAGCAGAAACCCACCAATGACAGATTTCTACCCAGCGGTGTTCCTAAGCCTTAATTATGATCTCTGGCAATGAAAAACAACCTGAGATTTTTCTCAGAAATAAGAACAGTGGTAAACAGTTACTCTGATGTCAGGAGTACTGAAATGGGAGCCTTTGATAGTTTATCTAGGAGATTTAAACATTTCCAAAATAATGGGCCCCAAAGGCAGTGTGTGCTACTCTAATACTTTTGAGGAAAGGTTATAAAATCAAGGCCAATGGGTTAAGAACCTCTTGATTCAGCAAATACTTGGTGCTGTCAACCAATAAATCAAGAATGGGAGAGAAGTTATCTTGGGTTGCTTAACTGATTCTCCAAACACATGCTTTACTATGGTATTTGTTGGTTATCTAAAATGGTCGGAATTAAGACCAGCTATCTACAATGAAGAAGCACAATTCCCTCTACTTCATTTTCAAATACTTGCCTCTCTTTCTTGCTGCCCCCACAGGCTGGGAAGATAGGCAGAAGGAGAGATGAAATACTGTTTTAATCAGGCAGCTGATGAAACACCTGCTATTTAGCTTGAGCAACTTTCTCCTCTCAACCCAGAAATAAATCATTACTCACTGTCTCCAACACAGCAAACACTACTCCTCCCCTCACCTCATTCTCTATCACTTTCCCTTGCTCTTCAAAACATGGCCACTCTCTTCCAAGTGCCTTAGCTAAATGGAAAGCCGGGGCTGTATGGGACCCTAGAGGTCGTCTAGTCTAACCTAGCTGCCCCTGCCTGCCCCCATCTCAAGAGTGCATCCATCTGGGGCACGGATTTGCAGCTTCGTGAAACTAATGCCTGTTATTCTCCCTGCTCTCTCCTTTGTCCCTACAGCGCCATGGCTACTTATTCTGCCACATGTGCCAACAGTAGCCCTGCACAGGGCATCAACATGGCCAACAGCATTGCCAACCTGAGACTGAAGGCCAAGGAATATAGTTTACAGAGGAACCAGGTGCCAACAGTCAACTGAGGAAAAAAATAATTAAACAGGCCTAAGAAGAAGTCAAAAACCATAAGACACCTATCCTGCTCTGTTATTTCTTCATCTGCTGGGGGAAAAAAGTAAAACATAAACAAACAAACAACAACAACAACAACAAACAGAACTAAAATATTGGGACCATGGCAGAGAGAAGCAGGAGAGGAGCAAAATGAAAATTAGTTAGCCAATGTTCCTCCTCCCTTTGGGATGCCACCATCACTTGTTTCTGTGTGTGTTGATTTTGTTGTTCTTTCTATTCATGCTTTGCTTAATATACTCCAAGCTTCTTCAGCTAGGTTCAGCCCACCCACCCCCATGATTGTATGAGGTTTTAAAAAATCTGCAGCAGCCAAAGAAACCATATATATCTCCAGAATGACTGCCTCTAGTCTCCCCATTAACCTGTTGGGACCTCAGTGCCTTACCCTGTCCTCTTCCCAGTTTCCTCTATGGAAGTCCCAGGAGCTTTTAAAAGGCCAAAGTCTCTCTGAAAAATCTGTGCCGAATGGACATAGCTTCCTTTCTCATTGTCACCATCTCTGTTGGTCATGGTCAAGTTTTTTCATCAGCTTCTGTGGAAAAATATGTGTATAACATCTATCTGGTCACTGGCCTGTCTGACCCAATGTAATTGGCTGTGTCTGACTAATTCTAAGCTCTAAGCTCTAGATCTAAGCTCTAGAGTTAAGCTCTAAGCTATAGATTATAATATCACCATCACCACCACCCCTCACCTCACCCAAATCATCAACCATCTTAAGTTAAAGTTACTTGTTGTCTGAATGATTTGCTGTCACAGGCTATTGGATAGAAGAAATATTTTTCATTTTCTAGAAACACAACAACTGAGTTGTAAAAGGCATGCCTACATCTCTTTGGTGCCTTAAGGGTAGTCAGATGCACAGTTATATATATACTGTATATATTTATATATTATATATATAAAATATTGCAAGCTTGAGTTTGCAATTTCTCAAACACTACTAAAAGCAAAATTCACATCATCACCACTGCTCTTATCTCTATAGTGATGAGACATTAATTAAGGATCTTGCTGCTTTTCTTTCTCTACACAAAATTTTCATTAAAGCCATAAAGCAATTGATAGGGCAGCTGTTTGAGAACAGAGCTCACTTCTCATATTAGGGCTTTAAATGAACTATAAACTATTGGCGGCTGTAAAAATGCTCTTAAGTTTGAGCCTGAGCCCTGGTGGAATGCTGATACATCTGACCTACCACGGGAACTGCACTTAGAGAAAGGAGGGAAAACCATAGTCATCTGCCCTTTCTTCATTTAACAGGAATCTGAAAGACACATGTTTAAGTGGAATACTTGAAGGTTTGTCTAAATTCCAAAATTTAAAAGGCAATTGTGGGATATATTTATTTTTTAATATTTTGAAATAAAGTTTAGTGTCTAGGGCTGGGAGCCAGGATTGATCTTTCTTTGTTCCTTCCTCTTTGTTCCCATTCTCAACCATGCCTTTGTAACTTGCCAGATGGACTTGACCAAATCACATTGCCATGCTGTGCCTCAGTTTACCCATTTGTAAAATGGGTTTAACAATACTTACCTACCTCACAGGGGTGTTGTGAGGCTCTATTCATTTGCTCCTTTATTCTTTCCTGTATTCTCTGTATGTCCAGCACTTTGTAGCCATGGGAGAAAAGGGACTATAAAAGTGTACAATGTAATGGAATGATATGGTACCTGGAAGTCTTGTTTTCTAGTAAGGAAATGCTACCATGCTGTACATACTTATAACCTTATATTTGGAAATGAGAAATAGATTTATATTTTCAGATCGCTCAAAAGTCACACCAACTAACCAAAGAATAATTTAAAACACACAGAACTAACATTTTTAACTTATATTCTCCTCCTGATCAGCTTGGTTCTAATAATTTTTAGTTATGAGTGATTTAAAACCTTTAGATTGATTTTGGCCAAATATGCCAACTTTGTACTGTTAGTGACAGGTCAGGAATTTGGGGTTTAAGATGCACTTTGAGCACACATTCATATTTCCCTTGGCATATCGGATTGAACTAATGGCAATATTATTTCAGTCTAACAGCCACCAATCTGAAAATGTATTTCAAATGTTGATTCTGTACTTCTTTCAATAGTAAGTAAGAAGGAAGCCCATCTTATGCATTTTGCTTTCACCAACTGATTCCCTCTTCCCTTAACCCACTTTTAAAACACTTCTTGCTGAAAGGTCATGTAGACTGGCTGAATAATACACATTACTTGCCTCCTAAAGAGTGTCCCTACTCACTCTTTTGTTTCATTCATTGCTGTGGATTATCAAGTTCTGAGGTATCAGTACATCCTAAAAGACTGAAACATTCTTTGACTTGTGAAATGAATGTAATCCAAGAAATTGGTGAACTTTGGAAGTTTAGAGTTTGGGGAGAATGGTTAAAAGAGGATTTGAGTTATGCAGGGAACAAAGATCATACATGGAAAGGTTTTCTTTAAGAAGGGGCGAGTTTTAGACAAGGGAGTACAGAGATAGAGGGACATGTGAAACAAAATCATTTGAATCATTAATTTAAATATTCATTTCCAGTGGTTAACAGAAAAGCCTGAACCCACAAACCCGAATGGTAGGTGAAACTGGGTGGTTTTATCCAATGCCTCAGGCAAGTGATATCTGGGAATATCACACAATAGCCAGTGCTGGTCAGCCAAAGAAACATTCACTGCTGGTGAACCAATACCACAAGCATCTATTATGTGAGCACTTGATCAAGAAGTACACATGTAGTACAAGCACTTCATTTTGTTCATTTATCATTGATTTCTTTTTAAATACAAGTTTGATATGTGATTTGCAGAAGCAGCCTTCTGGCTGTTAAGCCAGTTGTCAGCAGAAGACTCGAGGGCCACAAATGTCAAGACATACCCCTGTTGCTCACCATCATTACACCCAAATACAGACGCATACATAGAACTTTCTGCCTGTGTCCTCAGTCTCTCTCCAAACAAGATGCTGATCTGTAGGGTACTTGGCAGATTAAATTAAACCAGAAGAGGTGACTTAATAAAAAAGGGAATGACATTTAGGGTATAAAGATCTCATAAGAAATGTAATATGTAAATTATATCTTGCTTCATGATGTAAAATATACATTGTTTGCGCTAGAATAGAAATGATTCCTTTTCAATAAAAAGAAAGAAGGATACTACTGTGTCTTTTGTTGTATACATTAAGTCTGCTGTTACTTTTCTCTTTGAACTTTAAAAACATAGGTCTTCTAAGATCTGCAATTATGTGCACAAGAGTGAAGATAAGAAGGGTTGATAAACAAGAGAACTTTTATCAGATTGTAATATTTTTTATAAAACAGAAAAATAATCTATTGTTTTTCCAAAACGAAGACAATGGCGGGAGGAAGGGAAGACATTTATTAGTATAATGGATAAGTATAGAGTGAAATTTTTCAAGAGTTTAGCATTTTTTTCTTACAAATATCTTTAGTACCCAAGATACCAGATACCATATGGAAAAAAAAGGAATAAAGAAATAGCAAAATAATTTTTTAGCACTCATTAGCATAGAGTGAAGTATGTGGTCAAGGTGAAAATAGGAAACCAAATTGTAAGACATAGATTCTGTTTTTATACCAACCAAAATCTGATTTAAAAGGCAACTCTAATATGAAAAATTTTATGTGACAATTAAAGACAATACATTAATAAGTATCACACAGATGGAGTCTATAGAAAGAGCCCAGCAGAAGAAAAAACACTGTGAGCAAAGGGTTTTCTAGAGGAACTGGGACTTGAGATTCATCTGCAAGGATTTGGGCAAGTGAGAAGCAGGTGATGACTTTTCAAATGGGAAAGTAGAGAAGAAGGGATGAAGACAAGGGTATGGGAATGAAGAATCTGTGTCCAGAGAACTGTGGCAAGACAGGCCTGGGTGAGATGGAGAGTGTACTTTAAAGCATAGTGAAAGAAACTACTAAAGACTGAAGTTGAGCCTTAATCTTGCAGGGGATTGCCTGTCAGACAAAGAAATTTGGATTTTTCCTCAGACCACAAAGATCCATTGAAGGTTTTTGAGCAGAAAAAAAAAAATGACATATAAAAGTGACTTTAGCAGGACTATTCCAGTCAAAGGATGCAGGTAAACTAGAGCAGAACAGAAACTGGGAGCAAAGCGAATAGTGGGTGCTACAGGGGGAACAGAAACCAAAGGGTGGACAGGGAACATCTTGCAAGAAAAGAATCAGTAGGACTTCATGGAGGGGGTGGGATCCGAGGGTGGAGGGAGAGAGAAAGAGGATGGGGAATGGAGGAGAGAAAGAAAGGCAGAGAGGGAGAGAGGGAGAGGGAGAGGGAGAGAAAGAAAGGGAGAGGGAGTGAAAGAGGAGAAAGGGAGGGAAAGGGGGAAGGGGGGAGAGAGAGAGAGAGACAGAGACAGAGAGACAGAGACAGAGAGAGAGAATGGCGTCAAAGAGAATACTGATTTACACTGAGTACTGGGAGAACAAATCACTGACAAAACTGACAAAAACCAACAAAAATGAGAGAGCTACAGAAGATAATCGCAGTTTGAGATACATTACTGAGGCTGAAATCCAAATGGGAGTCTCTCTTCCATCTGTTTTTTGCCCATTTTGTTTCTTATCTTCAATATTTCCAACAGATCAACCTTTGAGCTGACAGAAAACATGGCTAGTGGTGGCTTCAGATCCACATTCCTGTGTGGGGCAAAGAATCTTCCATGCTGGCTCTCAGCAGACCAACCCAGGGAAAAGATTCTGACTGGCCTGGCTGGGGGTAGGTGATTTTCTGAAGCAGTACTATGGATGGGGAGGTGAGGTCTTCTGGCTGATCAGACTGGTTCCTGTGGGACACTTGGATCCTCAGATCCACCAGCACCACGGGGACATGGCTGCGGAGCAGGAACTGCCTCCTGCAAGAAGGGGAGACTCCATGACCAGAGGGAAGGTATCATGGACTGACAGAAGCAGCACAGATGTAACATGTCCCATGCTGGGCTCCCCGGCACTCATACCACCTTCTTCCCATTCATGACGCTTTTGCTTGAATTCCAGGAAAAACACTTAGCCAGGAACTTTGAAGCTTCCATATTTTTCTTATTTATTGTTTGTTTTTTGTTTTTATTTATTTTTCAATTTTTGTTTTAAAGATGGGTATAATTCAGGGTTAGGCATATAAAATGGTCACTGTACAGAAAAAGTTTGGGCCTCACTTTTCACTTGTGGTCCCCACTTCACTTGGTTTGAGTTCAGGTACCCTTAGTGATGAAGTGTGCCCTAGTCCCTGGCAGTTTCCCACTACTGCCAATCCCTTTCTTATAGCATTATGTACAGGGTCCACTTATGAGTGAGCACATGTGGTACTCTGTTCTTTGTTTCTGTGATAGATCACTGAGTGTAATAGACTCTAAATCCATTCAAGTTGCTGTGAAGTTCATAATTTTGTGCTTCTTTATGGCTGCGTGATATTCACTCATGTATATGTACCATATTTTTTTTTAAATCTAGTCCACTTTCAGTGGGCAGCACGGTTGGTTCCATGTGTTTGCTATTGTGAACAGTGCTGCAAAAACCATGCGTGTGCAGGTATCTTTTTCATAGAGTGATCTGAGTTCTTCTGGGTATATTCCCAGAAGAGGGATTGCTCCTATATTTTTCAATCAGATCTGTGGGTAGTTTCTTACGATCCTACAATCTATATCTAAGTTATTATTTTAACCATTCCTAATGAGTTCAGGGAAAAGACAGGTTAACAATAACATTTTAATTTAGAGAAAAGCAAAGAGAAAACTATATGTAGTGTTCACTTGTTTGTTGTATATGACACCAGGAACACTGAGGATGTACTTTCTTAACAATAAAGTGAGTTCTTTGGCTAGTCTAACCGTCTGTGCCCCCCATGGCCAGGCCTGGGGGAGGGTCCTCCTGACAGCAGAACTGCACATAGCATCCCAGAGGATGCGCGACATACACTCCCTTTAATCTTGGCTCAGCTGCCTTTTGATTCAATTTCCAGAGATTCTATAACTAGAAACCTATGCCAGAAGCATTCCTGGGCCATAGTTCTTAAATCAGAACCCATTCCAGCCCTACTTTTTTTTTTTCTCAGAGATCTGCTCATCCCTAGAATCTCAATTTAAAAGCTTCATTTTAATCTTCTGCTTTTAGACAGGATGGCACAATAGTTTTGGTCAGAGCCAATTTGCCCCTGCCCTCAGGCAGTATTCCAGCAAATTGTAATTTACAGTGGGCAGGGGACTGGGGTTTATTACCTTATAGCAGGTTTGTAGGTGGGAGGGACAGTAGAAGAGTTTTGGGTAGAGGAGAGAAAGGAGACTTGCTGTCATTCCTCCAGCTCTCTTTAAGCCCCAACATTTTCCACGGTGTTTCAAACTTCCTGCCTTTGCTTGTAAAAGAGAAATGCTTTGGCAATTTGGCAGATTCTGATTCTCAGTCTGACCCTCAAAGTCTTGGAGAGCTGACCTTGGGTTGAGATGCTCCAGGCTGTTCAAAGCACCACATCCCTAGTTCTAGAGTTGAAGACCTGTTGTTAGTTACGCTCTTAACTTTCACCTGTCAATTTCCACATTTCCTTTGAGGCACATTTCAGTTGCAAGTGCCAGAAACCCAATTCAAATTAGGTTAGGATGGTTTCATTAGAAGATTTATTTGGTGAATGGGATGTGGCCACAAGATGAAAGGAAGATCTATAAGAACGAGAGTAACTCTGAGAACCACAGGACCTGGAACTGAGATTTGCCATCACCAGCACTTTGTCTCCCACCTCTGCAGGCAAGTTTTCTCCCTGCAGTAGGGAAAGTGGCTGTTGAAAGACACAGACTGCATCCATTAAGTTCCAGAAGAAAGATCTTAGAAACAAACTGCTCTTAGAAGAATCCTGAGGGTAGATTGGGTGTTTGCACCCCATGAGCCAGTGTGCGGTTGTACTGCACAGCCAGGCCAGGGTTGCTGTCCATCTCAGATACCATGTGAACACCAGGGCCTCTCCTCTTGTCCTCAGTCTCCAGAAGAGTTCCACCAGCCTTGGAGATAGAACTTCAGTTGACCAATACATGCTCCCCACTTGTATCTAAGGTCATACAGTTATTGAGCATCAGCCTCCACAGTAGTGACAGCTTCCTTGATAACACATCCTTTTGCCTTTTTACCTGTATTATTCTTTCAGTCCCTCACTCCTGCTCCATGGAATCACTTCTTAAATAAACTTCCTGCATGTCATCCTTTACGTCCCACTCTGGTTTTTGGGGGGTCCGGGCTGTATCCTCACCAAAACCACTTGGATTGAGTAGTGGAGATCTGTCATTATCCAAAGATGGAAGAGGGAATGAAATGTAGGCAGACAAAACTAGCACAGATACACCAGAAAAAGGAAGAAGAGAGAGCACTTTGACTTATATTGTTTTTCAATTGTTGGTATTAACTATTTCTTTTTGCTGATGTTAGCAAGTATTTGCTGTAAATACTTCAATTAAAACAATACCAGCGTCTTTTCTCTTTCCTGTGGAAGATAGACTTCACTTCTTAGCAAAGTCCATTTATTCTTTTTTCTGGGCACACATAAGGTCTCATTTCCCAGCACCTTTGCATTTAGATGTGGTCTTGGGACTAATTTCTAGCCAATGGAATGGAAGCAGATACAGTTTTTAACAATTTCAGTCCTGGCTCAGACTTCCCACTTGCATTCTTTCTTGCTTTTCTTCCATATGACTGACTGAGGTGACAGCTTCTGATCAATTTTGGGAGTCACATTTTATTTATTTTTTATTTTTTATTTTTATTTTTTGAGTTGGAGTCTCACTGTCACCCAGACTGGAGTGCAGTGGCCGCTCCCGGCCACTGCGGCCTCGACCTGCTGGGCTCCGGCGATCCCTTCGCCTCAGCCTTCCAAGTAGCTGGAACTACAGGCGCGCGCTACCACGCCCGGCTAATTTTTTTGATTTATTATAGAGGTGAGGTCTCACCAAGTTGCCCAGGCGGGTCTCGAACCCGCGAGCTCAGGAAATCCACTCACCTCGGCCTCCCAAAGGTGCAGGATTACAGGCTGAGCCACCGAGCCTGATGGGAGTCACATTTTAAAGATGGTAAAAGCAATAGTCAGCCTGGACCCAGAAAAGTGACCACATAAAGAAAAGCGGCAACCCTCGCTGACCTGGAACCATCCTGGAGTTCTATATGACAGAGAAATAAAATTCTATTCTGTTGAACCACTGCATGACAAGATTTCTTTGTTACCGCAGCTTGGCCCAATCTAACTAGTACCCCTCCTTCCCCTTCCTTCTCTTCCTCCCTGCCTCCTTGCCTCTCTCCCTTCCATATCACCAGTGTTTCAAGACTCCTGCTGTAATTCATAGACTTATAGCTCTTAGTGACTAAGAGAAATTTTTTTCCCACAATGAATATTTGAATATATAATAAATAATGATATAGCATCTTGTGCCCTTTGTATTATAACCTAATAAAGTAATTTAATGTTATAGTAAATAAATATACTAATAATACTTTCAAGAAATTAACGTCTGACAGCCTGGAGCTCCTGGAAAATGTCTCAAAATGTTATTTCAGTCATAAAAAGTCAGCATTCCTAAGAGGAAGATAGCCAGGTCATCAACAAATTAAAGGCATCTGAAAACTATTTCTTTGAGTCACATATTTATTTGATTAGTGTCACTCAGTTAAGCAGAGGTAAAATAAGGCTAGAAATCCTGGATAGCCAGAGAAACTCTCACATGTGTGTAGGAAGACATGAACAGAAATGTTCATTGCAGCATGGTTTGCAAAAACAAAATATTGGAAACAAATGAAATGTCCATCAGTGGGAGAATAAACAAACTGTGACACGTTCATACAATGGAATACTATTCAGAAACAGAAAATAAATGAACCACAGCCATGCTTTACACATAGAAACATAATTTTGAGGGGAGGACATGTTGCAGAAAGATGTATGACCCTTTATAAAAAGTTTTAAAATGCACACTATAATCATTTACATACATAGCAAAAGCACACACACAAAAATGCATGAGAATGAGAAATAGTTTCAGAAATATTCTGAATTGTTTTAGAAACAATTTCAGTAAAAGTAACTTCTGGACAAGGGGTCAGGAGATAGGATTGGGCCAGGTATGCAAGATGCTTCAAATGCCTCAGAAATATTTTATTTCTTGAAAAATATGAGATGCAAACATGACAAAATAGTAAAGTTTGACAAAAGCTTGGTGGTGAGTACAGCATGTTTCTGTATTTTGTGTGCTTTTTATATTTCAAAATTTGTTAAATGTAGAAAAAAAGAACAGACATTTATATTTTACAAACTCAGCAGGGGGAAATGTGGGGCTGGGGTGCATGTGTCTGCGTGATCCTTGTCTTTGCACTATCTGAGAAAGAAGGAGGAATGTTGTAATATATTTTAAAGAAGACTGCAAAACATTTTTTGCATGTAACTCAACTAGTCCAATTTAGCTTTTAAGCATAGAAGAGTCAATGTCTCTCAAAGAGTTCTATCAAAAAGTCGTCCTTGGTTTACTACTGTATCTACATTTTTTCGCCAGCAGAGATTCTTTCTGCCTTCACTGCATGGTGTTTGGGAGACTGCCATTATTTCCACCACAGGAGAGGTATGGGCTTAACGCTTGCCTTGAGATGCTGATTAACTAACTGTTACTACAACTGCTTGGTCATAAAGGAATGGGACATAGTTTTGATGCACAAGATGAGGGCAAAAGAGAAGCCTGTGTGGGGTCTGGAAGTCCTGCCTAGATCTGCAAACATTAACAGGAAGTCTACAGAGGGGAATTTCAGGGGATAACATAATGTAATAGGAAAAACATGGACCTTGCGTCCAGTTCTGCTCAGCTACTTATTTTCAGTGTAATCCTGGGCAAGTTGCTTATCCCCCGAGTCTTGTTTTTTCTTTTGTAAATTGATGCCTACATCAGAGATTGGTGAGAGATTAAATGAGACATAACACACATAAAGCATAAACACAAGGCCTACATCATGCTCTGGGTTCTCTTTTTCCTCTATGCTACCAAGGGAAAACTCAGTTATATCAGCAAGAGACCTGCGCTGCAGGTCAGGGGACCTAGGCATTCCGTGTGGCATCTCAGCAGAGGAAACTCAGATGAGGGAAGTATGGCAGTGAGAGGAGGGAGGAAACTGCAGAAGGAACAGAGGGAGTGTATGGAGTGCATGTGCCTGCCCTACTCTTCCCAGAAGTATGTGCAAGAGGTTTTCCCTGTTGCTTGTCTACTCTTAAAGTTGAGGGTTTGGGTTTTTTTCTTACAACCTTGGTACAAAAACGGCACTCAGAAGTTTAGAAGCCCCTTTCCCCGGCCCAATGGAAATTTTACATAGTAACTGAGGAGACTTTTGAAGAATTTCTGTTTTATCTTTAGTAAAAAAAAATACTCTAGTCCCAAAGCAGTAGAGCACAGAATTAATTTCTGAGTGAAGAAGAATCCCTGAAAGTGTTTTGTTTTAATATTCTCCCTGCTGTTTCTTGTTTGTGAGACGCCCCTTCTTGTTAGCATTGGAGTTTTAGAAGCCAGTTAACTGTGGAGAGCTTTGTTTACCCAAAAGAGCAGTTGCTACTTCTCCTGACCTACTCAACCCCTCCCTTTCTGGCCCCAGGTTAGTTTTCCAAGGGTCTACCTGAAGTTAGCAGTTTTTCTTTAGGTAAGGCAAAACAAAAAAACAAAACAAACAAACAAACAAAAAAACAGCATCACGTAGGTCTATAAAATAAGTACAGAACCCTCCTTCTCTGTGCTTCAGATATCTGGACTGGCTCCCATGAGCCCCTGCTGTCTATAACTTAGCTTCTGCCTTCTCAGGAACAGAAGGCACCTTCCTCCCCTTCTCACCCCAGCACCAAATAAATGACTCATAGTCAAATGGGGTTTTTTTTTCCTGCAAATATGCTGTTGACAGGAGATGCAAAAACACAAGGACAGAATTTTGAAGATAGAAGTACTACAGCTAAACAGAAGAAACCTAGTCTATTCACATCAATAACAAATAATATAGACTTCAATGCAAAGACTACTATTAGAGATAAGAAGGATCATTACGTAATGGTGAAAAAGAATTCAACATGAGGCTACAATAATTTTAGATAACAGCCCACAACACTTAGTAATCCAACCTTAAAATTACAAAAAGGAATTTGCAAATCCACAATCACAATTGGACTTATCTGAAAGTATAACATACCTCTGTCAATAAATAATTAAAAATTAGATAGCTTACAGAAGAGTTAAATAAGACAATTAACAAGCTTAATTTTTATATTGATAGTATAAAGTAATTTCTACCTATTAAAGAACTCCTATAGACCACCTTTTTATTGTAAGCCAATTAAATACAGTATCATTAACAAATAAAATGTGATAGGTTAAACACAATAGGCTATGTTTGAAAAGTCACAGGCAGCAAAAGGAATGACAAAAAAAAGGATGCCTGGAAGATATCTCAGAATTTTAAGAAAGGGAGATAGCAAGTATTATACCTACATGGGTATAGGGATAGGCCCTACAGCCAGTCAAGGCTTCATTGGCCTGGCTTCTGGAGACAGAGCAATTGATCCTTGTCTTTATTTCACTGTTTTGTGTTCAGAAATATACCTGGGCTAAGTTCATGTTGGTCTACAGAGACTGAGAGAGTTGTCTGAGTGAACTACAATGAACTGTACTCAGTAATCATATAGCATGTCATAGAACAATAAGTTTGAGGATCTCAGGCATATATTCAGACTAGCCTATGCTTATGCCTGTGCTGGTTTATTTATGACAATGTGAGAAGCATAGTGACTGGGCTTCCTAAGGTTGATGTGACCCTCATTCATCTAGACATTATAATTTATAGCTGCGCAGGATTTTAAAGTGTGGAAACTTGCCCTTACATCTGTCCTGGAAAATTGCTGTGCATCCTAACAGCACTAATTTCTCTAAAGATCCTTTAGAAAAAAAGGAGGGGATTAAGATGACTGATGTGAAGCAGCTAGAGTTTCTCCTACAGAGTAAACCAGAATAGACTTCCTTTAGCACCCAGAAAGACCAGCAGCATGCCCTATGACTCTTTAAAGAAGTGATAATAACCACAGAGTACAAAGTAGAGATAAATCCATCAACTTGGGTTAAAACTGACCAAACTCTTACTTGCACCATTGCAGTCCACTGGTAGCAGCCTCCAGACTCAGTGGGGAAGGTGAATGAAGGGAATTCAGGAGTTCCTTTCTCCTGCCTCAGAATTGGAGGGTTTCCTGAGTCTTGTAGGACTCCAGTCCTTTACAGGAAACTGCCTTACCCACAGCCATGCCCTGCTGCAGCTCATTGGGAGTGGTGCAGGAAACAACAAAGCCTTGAGCAGTGCCAGCTCCCATTTCCCAGAAACTCACTCCTTGCAGATGGTGTGGCTGCTTTCTAGCCAGTCTGGGAGTAAACAGGCCCCAAGGCAAACTCTGCAGCTGCTTGAGAACACCAGAGGCCCTGAGGCCAGCTGCACTTTGACATTCATTCACAAGGCAAATTGCCTGAAGCCAAGGTGAGAAGCCAGGTGGGACTTATTGCCATAGCATCCTACCATTCTCCATGTATACTCTTCAGTGCCTTCTCTGCATGACAGTATTACTCCAGTGACTTGGAACTTCCTCCTAATTCACACTGGGGTAGCCAAGAGTACACGCTTATGGGGTGCTTAAGCTCCTTTCTTTCCCCATACTCCCCTCAAAGGTTCAAATCAGAGAACATAGGTAGTCCCCAGAACCCCACCCTCTACCTAGGTTGACTGGGCACTTCCTTGGAGCAACACTCATCAAGGAGAAAGTCCACAACCACCATCACAACTGGCTTTCTCCAACAAGTGTTTCTCCCTAGCTGGAGGTCAACTGTGTAGTCTACCATATTGACTATAATACCTCAGCTTTGGGGAAGGCCTGATATCAAACTCAAGCTAACATTGCTTTCCAAGCCACTCTGGCCACTCAGGATGCCATGGGCCAGTACAGGTACCCAGCACAGGACTGCCACGACTGGAAATTGAGAAATGCACCACACCAAGGCTATATATATATAATGAAGAGAACCCTACAGTACCTACATCAGCCCACTGCAAACCTCAAAAAAATAAAAAAAAATAGTCCACCCAATGAGAGGGATCCAGAAAAATAATTCTGACAATATGAAAAAACAGTTTTTTAATACCCCCAAAACATATCAACTCTGCAGCAGTGAACTCTAACCAAAATGACATTTCTGAAGTTCCAGACATAAAATTCAAAAGATTGATTATAAAATTTATCATAAACTTCAGGAGAAAACTGAAAAACAACATAAAAATTTTTTTAAAAACTATTCAGAACATGAAAGAAAATTTCTCCAAAGAGATAGATACTAACACACACACACATACACACACACACCTGAAATCTGGAAATGAAAGAAACATTAAGGGAAGTAAAAAAATGCAGAGGAAAGTTTTAACAGAAGACTAGATCAAGCTGAAGAAAGAATCTCAGAACTCAAAGACAAGACTTTTGAATTAGCTCAATCAGACAACAATAAAGAAAACAGAATGAAAAGAATGGAAGAAAGTCTCCAAGAAATGTAGGATCATGTAAAACATCCAACCTAAGAATCATAGGTGCTCCTGAAGAAGAGAAAGCAATGAGTTTGGAAAACTTCTTTGGAATAGTGGAGGAAAATTTCCCTGATCTTGCCAGAGATTTAAACATCTAGATACAAGAAGCCCAAAGAACCCCCAGAAGAGTTATTGCAAAAAATGTCATCTCCAAGGCATATAATCATCCAGTTATACTAGCAGCAGACTTCTTAGAAGAAACCCTACAAGCTGGAAGAGATTGGGGTTCCATCTTCAATTTCTTCAAACTGAATAACAGTAAGTGTTATATCCCACAAAACTAAGTTCCATAAATGAATGAGAAATGAAGTCTTTCCCAGACAAGCAAGCCCTGAGGGAATTTACCATCACTAGACAGGCAATATAAGAAATACTCAAAGGAGTTTTAAGTACTGAAACAAAAGGTAAAAATACACCAGTAGAAAAATGTTGGAAACCATAAAACACATAGTCCTTATGGAACAACAACACAATAGAGAAAATAAATAAGTAACTACACAAGCAACCAGAAACAATCAGTATGAAGAATGGAATAGTACCTTACCTATCATTATTAACTGTGAAAATAAATGGCCTCAATGCCCCATTA
This sequence comes from Tarsius wallacei, assembly GCA_963574415.1. Taxonomy (NCBI): domain Eukaryota; kingdom Metazoa; phylum Chordata; class Mammalia; order Primates; family Tarsiidae; genus Tarsius; species Tarsius wallacei. The sequence goes on along the minus strand of CAUYQG010041261.1, from coordinate 747 downwards.
AAAAGATACAAACTGGCAGAATGGATTTTATAAACTACCCAAATATCTACTGCCTTCAAGAGACCCACTTAATTCACAAAAACTCCTATATACTCAAGGTAAAGGGGTAAGGAAAAATATTCCATGCAAATGGAAACGAAAGATGAGCAGGAGTAGCTATTCTCATATCAGATAAGACAGATTTTAAATTAAGAATAGTAAAGGAAGATAAAGATGGTCATAATATAATGACAAAGGTAACAATACAACAAGAAGACATAACAATTTAAAAAATATATATGCACCTAATATCAGAGCCCCCAGCTTTAAAAAAATTTTTACTAAACCTAAAAAAAAGGAGAGATAGATAGCAATATCATAATAGTTGGAGACTTCAACAACTCCACTGACAGCAATAGATCATAAAGGCAGAAAGTCAGCAAAGAAACAATGGAATTAAACCAGACCCTAGAGCAAATGGAACCATGTTGGGAGCCAGCCTTGGAGGCCCGCCAGATTGACAAGGTCCTGTGACCCCGGGCTACTGGCTATTGGACATTTATTGTTTATCTTTTTACCTTTTACTATGTTGTTTGACCTTTTTTTTTGTCCATGTCATGGTTAAGTTGAATTATTATTTGTAGTTATAGTTATGGTGTTTGGATATAAGACATAAGATTTAAGTGTAGTGAAAGTTTATATTAAGGTATATGTAGGTGATTTATAAGTTTGTTTCTTAGGGTTTGGATATATATTTAAAAGGTTTTA
>CAUYQG010041260.1:0-18919 GCA_963574415.1 Tarsius wallacei | reverse complement strand
GGCCACCGCAGCCTCGACCTGCTGGGCTCCGGCAATCCTTCCGCCTCAGCCTTCCGAGTAGCCGGAACTACAGGCATGCGCTACCACGCCCACCGAATTTTTTATGGATTGTAGAGACGAGATCTCGCCAACTTGCCCAGGTGGGTCTCGAACCCTTGGCCTCAGGCAATCCACTAGCCTCAACCTCCCAAAGTTCTGGGATTACAGGCTGAACCACCGAGCCCGGCCAGTTTTGACTTTTCGAAAAGCACAGGCATTTGTGTTGGTGGCAGCACTACACAGTTTGAGGGTCCCCTCCTCTCTCTCAAGGTCCATGATATGGTTTCTGCTGTTCCCCCCGTTGGGTACGGCAGACAGGGGCTTCTCCTCCCAAGCTCAGCTTGGCTCCCTTCCTTGGGGCCTGCCTTGGCTCCCCTCTCTTTGGCCCCTGCCCCAGCTGGGCTGTTCAGCCCTGCCGAGGGGGTCCTCTGTCCCCTGTCTGCCTCCCTGGGTAGACTGTGGGCTCCTGGGACTTAGTGGATGCTGTGCGCCTTGGTGTCACTGCGACCCAGAATACAGCTTGATGCCGAATAAACGAATGTGCCAGACTTGACGGATTTAGCTCCTTTATTTTTTTGCCCAGGATTCCTTGCTCCAAGAATCCAGTTCTAAGTGAGGAACCAGTTTCCCTCTGTTCTTGCTGCCCTGTGGCCATCTCTTGTGATGTCCCTCTCTCCATCTTCACTGGCTGTGACCTGGATGGCCAAATCCATCCTACCTACCCTAACAGCCGTCTCCACACTCCCTGCACGTACTGTGAGGCCCTAACACCAGATCTTTCTGGAAAGGGACAATGCCGGGAACATTTGCTCTGGAGGAAAGTAAGGGCGTCAGATCAGGATGGAATGACAGCCAACCTGCCTGGGGAATGCTGACTTGTCCTTGAACTTCAGGCTTTCCCACTGGAGGTACTCATCCCCAGAGGAAGGACTGGTGCGAATTCTTTGCAATGAGATTTTTATCTGTGAGTGTGTGGTCAGAGTTCCAACACAGGGCCACGTAAGCACGTCTCTGGCTCTCCTGCTTTTGATAAACAAACTCGTAAACGTCCCTCATCTCTTAAGGGTAATGTTGCCAGCCAGACCCAGACTTTCCGACTCACTTCTAAGCCACCTCGCTGCCAATTTTCCAGTTTAAAAAGAGGGAAACTTCATAACAGGCTTCATATGCACTTGGCCTGTGGAGGAGGATGGAATTCATGGTGAGTCGGAAGCTATGAACAAAACAGGTTTATAAAAATTCCAAAGAAGGCGCCACCTCCGATGAAATTAGCCAGACTACAGTTGACAAAGTCTACAGCCCTGCGTGGGCTGTTGTAAGGGGTCACCAGGGTTGGGGACAGCTCTGCTGAGATGGCAGGGACCCTTGGAAGACCCACACGCAGGAGAGGACAGCTGTCTGGCACCATCAAAGAACGGAACCTCCAATGAACAATCAAAATAGGAGAGTCAATTTTATTTTTTTTAAGTTGGGGTCTCACTCTGTTGTCCAGGTTGGAAAGCAGTGGCACAGTCATGGCTCACTGCAGCCTCGACTTCCTGCGCTCAGGCGATCCTTTCAGCTCAGCCTCCTGAGTAGCTGGGACTACGGGTGTGTGCCACCACACCAGGCTAATTTTTTGATTTTTTTGCAGAGACGAAGTCCTGTTATGCTGCCCAGGCTGGACTTGAACCCCTGGGCTCATGCAATCCTCTTACCCCGGTCTCCCAAAGTGCTGGGATTACAGGCATGAGCCACTGCACTCAGCCTAGCCAAATACTTTAAGCACCAGAGAGGGCCCCAACACATCAGCTGCTTCACTCCCCAGCTTTCTAGAAACTCAGAGCAATGACAAGAAAGTAGATGCCAAAGAACAATTTATATTTAGCTCTCATCTTGCATACTGTTAGGCTTGTGGGCTTTTTTTAAGTCTATGCTTAAAAAAAACTTCTAAATTGATTACATTATGGTCAGAGAATATGGTCTGTGTGATATCAGTTCCATGCAATTTATGGAGGTTTCTTTACAGTCTCATATTTGGTCACTTTTTAGAAATATTCTGCATGTGCTGGAAAAGAACGTGTCGTCTCCGCTAAGGTCCAGATCCAGGCCCATGATGCTGTGGACCAGGGAGGCTGGAGCTGGGAGAGGGAGGGTGATGGGGCGACCTCACACTGGCCGAGGGTGGTGTGCACTCGGAGGGCAGGGCACTAGAGACAAAGGCGTGGCTGATGCACGAGCCTGAACAGGCCAGCGTGGCCTCCCAGCCTACAGCGACGTTACTACCTTTTACAGTAAGTTTCGGGGTCTTCCAACTTCCCCTAGTAAGCATGTGGAACTTCTCGTCTAGGTCCCACTCTTGGGTAGGCACAGAAGTCAGAGAGATGGAATCTCAGCCTCAGGTTGCGTTGGGATGAAGGGTGTTGGAGAACACGGCTCAGGTCTGTGGCCAAATTGGTTCCCTCTCCGGTTAGAATGACTCCCGAGTCCCTGGGAGTCCAAAGCCCAGTTAGAAGGGAAGTCTGGGGTCACCCGATGCAGAGTAAGAGGAGAGCAATCTGCATGTTTGTATGAGCAGCCAATGAGCCGAGAGGGAAGAAGCGTGAGAGATCTTACATGGGAATATTTTATCCCATGATTCTGCCAGAAAAAATCAACAGCATCAAAGCAACTTATTTTTACATTATATGTAAAGAATAAAATATAATCTCTCCCTCTATCCTAACATTAAAAATAGAATGTTTAAATGAATATAGCAATATACCAAGTGGACCAAAAATTAAAGATGGAGATGATTTTGAATAATATGATAAGAAAGGTTATAGACTGGATGCGGTGGCTGATGCCTGTAATCCCAGCATTTTGGGAGGCTGAGGCTGGAAGATTGCTTAAACCCAGGAGTTTGAAACCAGCTGGGGCAACATAGTGAGACTTCATCTCTACAAAAAAGAGAGAGAAAGAGATCGAAAACTTAGCTGGGCATGGTGACATGTGCCTGTAGTCCCAGCTACTCAGGAGGCCGAGGCAGAAGGATCACCTGAGCTCAGGAGGTCAAGACTGTGGTGAGCTGTGATCGAGCCACTGCACTCCAGTCTGGGTGATGGAGTATGATTGGGCTGGGCGCAGTGGCTCGAGCCTGTAATCCCAGCACTTTGGGAGATGGAGGCAAGAGGAACTGCCTGAGTCCAAGGGTTCAAGACCAGTCTGGGCCACTTGGTGAGAACTCGTCTCTACAATAAATCAAAAAATTAGCTGGGCATGGTGGCACGTGCCTGTAGTTCCAGCTAGTTGGAAGGCTGAGGCGGAAGGATCGCCTGAGCCCAGCAGGTTGAGGCTGTGGTGGCCGTGATTGTGCCACTGCAATCCAGCCTGGGTGACAGAGTGAGACTCCAACTCAAAAAAAAAAAAAAAAAAGGATTATATCAATGTACACACAAACACACACACACACACACACACCTGAATTATTGCATGTTGTGCAACATTTTTAAGCACATAAAACACAGGTAGGATGTTTATAAAAACTGAGCAACTATTAGACCATGAAGAAATCTCAATAAATTGCATGGAATTGATATAATACAGACCTTATTCTCTGAAATAATGTCATTAATTGAGAAATTATTTTTAAGATAGATTTTTAAAACATCCACAATCCTAAAAAGATACAACAAGAAATCTATCTTTATTTTTAAAACGTCCACAATCTTAAAAAGATACAAGAAATCTATCTATTATTAAATATCCAGAATTGAACAACCAATACACCACCTCTCAAAGCTTTTGCGGTTCAAGTGATCCTTTTTTTTTTTTTGAGTTGGAGTCTCACTCTGTCACCCAGACTGGAGTGCAGTGGCCGCTCCAGCCTCGACCTGCTGGGCTCCGGCGATCCTTCTGCCTCAACCTTCCAATTATCTGGAATCACAGGCGCGCTACCACGCCCGGCTAATTTTTTTGATTTATTGTAGAGATGAGGTCTCGCCAAGTTGCCCAGGCGGATCTCGAACTCGCGGGCTCAGGCAATCCACTCACCTCGGCCTCCCGAGGCGCGGGATTATAGGCTGAGCCACCAAGCCCGGCTTAAAGTGATACTTTTAAATAAGTTAATTATCTTAAATGCATATGTTACAAGGAAAGAATGGTTGAAAGTCTAATAAAGTAGACGATCTTGCAAGAGCTATGAAGAAAAAAAAGAAAGCATTAATAACAACATTAAGTATCAAAGGGCTCCGTCACATATAGGATATTCAAAATCAGATCATATGTGAAGAATCGTCTGCCAGAAAATTTAAAAAGTAGATAAACTGACAATTTCTACAAGAATATGAAGTAGTAAAACCCAAGAAGAAATAAAAAATATGAATTCACTAGTAATTAGTAAAGCGATTGAATGGTGACCAAGACAAACCCCATCCCCCAGTCCCACCAAAGGCATCAGGCACAAATCGACTTATAGGCATGTTTTACTAAACATTTAAGGAACAGATCACTGCTCTTTTATATAAATTGTACTAGAAAAGATATTGTACTGGAAAAGAAGGAAAGAAAGAAAACCCTCCACCTCATCCTTGCGACGGGACCTTGGTACTGAAGTAAGGCAAAGACAACGTTATAAGATTATAGGCTAGTCTCCTATATAAAAGAATATGCAAAAACCCTAAATAAAATACTAGACAATTGAGGTAGTGGTGTATTGAAAATAGCCAAGAAATGCAAGAATTTCTTCAAATGCTTATCTTAAGCTATAATCCACATACCGTAAAATTTACCCCTTTTTGCAATTCAGTTGGTTTTGGAGTCTCACAAGTTGTGCGACTGTCACCACTATCTAATATCAGAACATTTTTATCGTCCCCCAAAAGCAATCCCATACCTACTAGTAGTCACCTCACATGCTTCTTTCTCCTCATCCCATGGAAACCACTAATCTGCTTTCTCTGTCTATGGATTTGCCTATTCTAGACATTTCTTATAAATGGCACCGTATACTTTGTGGCCTTTTGTGATTCCGTAAGACCACAGAAATGGACCTGGACAACATTAGGCTAGGTCAAAGAAGCATAATGTTCAACTTGGCATCATGTTTTCCAGGCTCATGTACATTACAGCATGTATTTGTGCTTAAATCCTTCTACGGCCAAATCATTTTTCATTGTGTGGTGTATCACGTTTTATTTATTCATTCATCGGCGTATGGACATTTGGGTTTCCACTTTGGGGCTATTATGAGTAATGTTGCTATGAACATTTGTGTACATGTTTTTGTATAGACATATGTTTTCGATTCTCTTGGGTATGTACCTAGGAGTGAAATTAATGGGCCATATGGCAACTCTGTGTTTAACTTCTGAGGAATGGCCAGATGCCTTTCCATGCGTTTGCACCATGTGACTTTCCTACCAGCAGTCTATGGAGGTTTCAGTTTCTCCATTCTCACCAACACTTGTTGTTTTCCATTTTTAAAATGATAGCCATTCTCGTAGGTGTGAACTGCTGCTCTTTGTGTTGACTTGCATTTCCCTAATGACTGATGACATGGAGCCTCTTTTCGTGTGCTTGTTTCCATACTTATCTTCTTTAGAAAAATGTCCCCGCAAGTCCTTTGCTCATTTTAAAATCTAGTAATTTGTCTTTTTATTGTTGGGTTGTAATATATTCTGGAGCGCAGACCCTTAACAGATATATGCTTTGTAAATTTTTCTCCCATTCTGTGGGTTGTCTTTTCACTGTCTTCTTGCTAGTGTCCTTTGATGCACAAACATTTTTGATTTTGGTAAAGTCCCATGTGTTTATTTTTCCTTGGTGGCTTGTGCTTTTGGCATCGTAGCTAAGAAATTGTTGCCTAAGCCAAGGTGATGAAGATTTATGCCTGTGTTTCCTTCAAGAGTTTTAGAGTTTTAGCTCTAACAGTTAGGTCTATGATTCATTGTGAGCATATGTTTGTGTATGGTGTGAGGTAGGGGTCCAGTTTTTATTTTTCATGCAGATGTCAAATTGTCCCAGTGACATTTGTCGAGGAGACTGTTCTTTACCTCGTTGAATAGTCTTGGCGCCCTTGTTGAAAATCAATTGACCCTAAAAGTATGGTTTTACTTCCGGACTCTCAGTTCTATTCCATTGATCTATATATCGATCCAATGCCACTACTACACTGTTTTGATTATGGCAGCTTTGTAATAGGTTTTAAATCAAGAAATGTCACTCCTCTTTGCTCCTCTTTATCAAGATTGCTTTGGCTATCCTTGATCTTTTGAAGTTCCATATGGATTTTAGTATTGGGGCTTGCCCTGTAAACAAGGCAGTTGGAATTTTGATGGGGACTGTGTTAAATAGATATACCTATCTATCATCTGTGTATAGTCTATCTAATCTATCTATCTCTCTATCTGTTTCTGAGTTGGGATCTTGCTGTTCTCCAATTTGGAGTGCAGTGGCACGATCATGACTCACTGTACCCTCAAACTCCTGGGTTCAAGTGATTCTTTTGCCTCAACCTCCTGAGTAGTTGGGACCACAAGTACATGCCACTGGGCCCAGCTAAGTTTTTTAAAAGTTTATTTATTTTTTGTAGAGATTGGATCTTGCCACATTGTTCAGTCTGGTCTTGAATTCCCTTGGCCTCCCAAAATGCTGGAATTACAAGCATGAGCCACCATGCCCAACCCTGATTTCTATTCTGTACAGAAGAAAATATACTTCGAAAGTGAAGGCACGATAAAGGCATTTTAAGACAAAAACAGATAATTTTGCACCAGCAGATTCACATTCAGAGAAGTACTAAAGACAATTCTTTTTTCTTTCTTTTTTTAAATTTTATTTTTAAAAATTTTAAAGATGTGGGGTACAATTCAGGATTAGGTATACATGTGGTCATTGTACAGGTAAAGACTGGGCTTCCGTTTGGTCCCCACTTCTCATAGTTTGAGATCAGGTACCCTTATTAATATTAATAATAATCCAGTTTCCGGCTACTGCCAATCCCTTTAAAGAAAATTCTTTAAGCAGAAGGAAAATTATCCTAGAGGGAAGCAGGGAGACACAGGAAGGAATGGGGAGCAGCAGAAAGAGTATAAAGGTGGGCAGATCTAAATGAGCCTTGCCTATCTGAAAGAAATAATCGTAAGTCACTGAGAATGGAAAAAATACATAAATATATACAGAGTTAAAATACAGCCATGCAGCACATGATGATATTTCAGTCAACGACAGACTGCATAAATGATGGTGGTCCTATTCATTACAATGTCATAGCTTTAGTGTACTTTTTCTATGTTTCAATATGCAAATACTCACCTTGGTGTTACAGTTGCCTACAGTTTTGAGCATACTAACATTCCGTGTAGGTTTATAGTTTAGGCGCAATAGGTCATACCATACAGCCCAGGTGCGTAGTAAGGTACACCACCTAGGTTTGTGTAAGTACACTCTATGATGTTCACACTATGACGAGATCACTTAATGGTGCATTTATCAGAATACATCACTGTCGTTAAGCGATGTATGGCTGTGTAATGGTAGTATAAAAGATGAGAGGAGAGTCAATACAGCTAAAGTGGTGTGAGATCCCTGCACTATCTGAGGAGTTATGAAGTTATACAGTTTATATTAGACTTTAACAAATAAAGGCCGCAAGATGTAATCTCTAGGGTGACCACAGAAGAACAATAAAGGAATGTACAACCTGACAAGTTAAGGAGGGCCTGAAATAATTAAAAAAATAGTTAATTCAAAAGAAGAAAACAAAAGGGATAAAAATAAACACGGAGCAGATGGGAAGACGTAAACACAAACGGTAGGTGGTAGGCTGTATTTGTATATCTGTAATCTGTCAAATGTGGGAACACGAAGTACACCAATTAAAAATCAAGACTGCCAGACTGAATTTTAAAAGTCTACTATATGCCACTAACAAGACACATACCTTAACTGTAATAATATTGAAAAGTTGAAAGTGAAAAGGTAGAAAAAGACAAGCCATAGAAAAACGAACCAAAGGAAGCATCGTAGTTACTCTCCCTCCCATTCTCCCTCCCTCCGTTCCTCCCTCTCTCTTTCTCCCCATTTTTCTTTCAAAGCTGGAACTTGCTCTGCCAGCCAGGCTGGAGTGCGGTGGCACAACCACAGCCCGCTGCAGCCTCAAACTCCTGGGCTCAAGCAATCCTCTCACTTTAGCCTTCCAAGTGGCTGGGACTACAGGTGAGCGCCACCATGCCTGACTTACAGTGGGAGGTTTCAATACACTGCTCTCAGTAATCAGTAGAACAAGAAGATAAAACAATCATTAAGGCTACAGAAGATTTTATTAACATAGCTTATTTGATATTTGTAGAACTCTGTCTCCAAATGCAGAATGCACAGTGCTTTCAAGTGTACGTGAGCTTTGACAAAATTCTGGACCCTAAAACAAGTCTTAACACATTTCAAATGGCTCAGAGTTTACATAATATATTCTCTGAAAATAGTGGAATTAAGCAAAAATTAAGAGCAAAAAGATACATAGAAAATTATCTCAAATTTGGAAATTAAATAATACTCTTCAAAATCACTTGAATCAAAGAAGGAAAAATGTTATAAACAAATTAGAAAATGTTTTGAAAGCAAGCTAGCCCAAGTAACCCATATCAGAAAAGAAACAGGGATATCATGACAGTTCCTACAGATGCTAAAAATATGATAAAACATATAACTTTATGCTAGTGAGATTTAAATTAAGATTAAATTGGAAAATGCCTAGAAAAACACAACATGCCAAAAGTGTATGTACTCCTATGTTTAGTAAAGAAATTGGATCCATAATTTAAAATTTTCCCACAAAAATACTCCAGGTCCAAATGACTTCATCAGTGAATTCTTTTGAGCATTTAGGAGAGATATAACAGCAATAGAAAAAGATAGAACATTTTCTCACTCATATTATGAGGTCAGCATCATCTCAATACCAAAACATGATAAGGGTGTTAAAAATTTTTTTTTTAAATTTCTCTCTTATGGTTGTTTATAAAATCCTAAACAAAATCCAAGGAAATCAACTTCAGTGAATATATATAGGAGTTAACATACCATGACTAAATTAACTTTATTTCAGGAATGCAAGATTAGTTACTATTCAAATTTACCACATTATCAGAATAGGAAAAATCATATGATAATGTTTAGTTCTTTAATCTCAATAATGCTTTGTCGTCATTTATGTCGAAATCTTGAGCATCTTTTGTTAGGTTTCTTCTAGGCTTTTGATCTTCTTTGAAACTGTTATAAATACTATCTGATTTTGAAATTTCATTTTCTAATTGCTACTGGATTTAGAAATATGATTTTTTTACACTGACCTTGTATTTGGTCACCTTGCTAAATTTACTTAAAAATCGGACAAAATCCATTCATGATGAGCATCTCCAGCAAATTATTATGGAACTCCCTTAATGTTACAAAGGGTATAAACAAACATTCTATTGCAAATATTGTAGATGCTGGCCAATGCAGTAAGTGAAGAAATAAAGGAGGTATGAAGATTCAAAAGCAGAAAACACACTGTCATTATTTACAGACCTAATGATTAGTTTGTGTAGAAAAATAATGTTTAAATATATATGGATAAACTCTTAGAATTAATAAGTAAATTTAGCAAGGTGACCAAATACAAGGTCAGTGTAAAAAAATCATATTTCTAAATCCAGTAGCAATTAGAAAATGAAATTTCAAAATCAGATAGTATTTATAACAGTTTCAAAGAATATCAAAAGCCTAGAAGAAACCTAACAAAAGATGCTCAAGATTTCGACATAAATGATGACAAAGCATTATTGAGATTAAAGAACTAAATATATGCTCATCAATTAAAGATTCGATTTTGTAAAGATGTCAGTCCTGCCCAAATTGATTTATAGATTCAATGTAATACCAATATAAAACTTAGCAAGATGCTGTGTGTGTGTGTGTGTGTGTGTGTGTGTGTGTGTGTGTGTGTGTAAGTTAAAAAACAGATTGTAGAATCTATATGGATATACAAAGATCCAAGAACATCCAAGATGATCACGGGAAGAGAGGACAGGGTTAGGGGACTTGGACTATCAGGACATCTGGGTTCTTTCCAGTCTTGCTCCTACACAGAGTGCTGTCCTACATTACTTTTGCATGTATCTTTTTGGCATGTTTGGCACCTTTGGGACAGATTCTTATGAGTGGGCTCGAACACTTTTTCATATGGTTAAAAGCCATTTGCATTACTTTGTAAATGATGTGTTCATATCTCCAATCCATTTTCCTAGGGAATATTGCCCATTTTATTTTTGGAAGCTCTTTATATATTAAATTGAACCACATGGAATAGCCATTGTGTAAGGTCAAAAATGGTCCAATACCAGCAGTATCAATTGGCTTAAACTAAAATATTATTTTTTGTCTGTGATAGAAATTATAAATATTTTTGTCATTTGTCTTTTTTTACTTGGTGTATAGTACATTTTGTCCATGAAAATTTTATATTTTTATGTAAACATATTCATTACTCTTTTTCCTTACTGTTTGTAGAAATTGAGTCATGGGAGAGTTTCTTCACTTGTGGATGGATCATAAAGTAATTGTCTTATGCTTTCTTTATTTCACATCTAAATCTATGAACCATTCGGAATTTATTCAGGTGTATGGTATAAAGCTGGGCTCAGTGTTGTATTTTTTCAAATGCCTTCTGCATATCTCAATACCACATATTAAAATTTTTCTACTGATTTGAGATGTTAGCTGAATTGTATATTGAATTTCTATGTTCAATGGGGTCGACAAGGGGAAACAAACAAAAAAAAAGGTGGAATTTTTTTTTGGAGGGCGGGCCCGTTGTAATACAAGCTTCTCCTGCCAGGTAAGTATTCAAGGAACCCATCGGCATCCATGTACCAGCCAGCGTTGTTGTCAGAGGCTGTGTTCAGTGAATTTGTTTTGGAGATTCTTTCAGCGCTTTTGTCCGTTTCATGATGGGTGATTTGAGAGCGCATCTGCCCATGCTGTGTTGAGTGTTCAGCAGTTTTTGATAAAAAAACGGCATGATCCCTGTACCCCACCCTCCCTATTTATCCAGTCTTATCCCAACTTTTTTTTTGTTACCCCAGATGAAAAAAGTTCTCAAAGGGGAAATTTTTGCCAATATGGAAGAGGTGAAACAAAAAACAGCAGAAGCACTAGAAGGCATCACAATTGATGAGTTCAAAAACTGTTTTGAGCAGTGGAAAAAGCATCTCGATAGGTGTATTGCACCAAATAGAGAGTACTTTGAAGGTGACTAAAGTTTAAACACGTACAATTAAATATACACAATTTTTTATAAATTCCAGTTTTTTGGTGGGTTCCTCCTTGTATGTCTGGATTTTCTATTCTGTTCAATTTGTCTTTCTATATATGCATATACCAATGCCACACTGTTTTAATTATAGAGGCTTTATAGTGTGCTTTAATATCTGGATAGTCTAGCGAGCCCCCAACCATTGCACTGTTTGTTAGTTAGTTTGTTTGTTTGTTTTGGAGGAGGAGCTTTTCCTGGCAATTCTTTGCTCATTTCTTCTCTAAAATAACCTTTATAATCAACTTACCCAGTTGCAGAAAAAAAAAAAAAACATGATGATATTCTCACTGGGACTTTGCTATAATTAATTTAAGAAGGATTGGGTTTTCTATTTCTAGTTAGTTTTGGTAAGTTAAAATTTTTTCTAGTATTTTACTCATTTAATCTAATCTTCACTGGCTTATGGTTTTTATAATACTCTCTTGTTATAAATATTTTACATTTCTGCTGATTTTGTGGTTTTGTCCTTTTTGCATTCTTAGTGTTGTTTGTTTTTTTCCTTGTCTGTTTGTTCCTTGAGCAATCTTTCCAGGAGGTTATCCATTTTCTTGAAATTTTCTAAAGATTAAACTTTTGTCCCCTCTTGTTTGTCTGTTTTCAACTTTGTGGTGGGTGTTTAATTCATTCATTTTCATTTTTCCTGACACAGATATTAAATATGATCATTTTCTTCTAAGTTTTAGTTTTGATGGGTTTTCATCATTATTTTCAAGACATTCTGAACTCTGTTTTCTATTTCTTTATTGACTTAAGAGTTACCAGAGCTTTTAAAATGTCAGGTGAAAAAAAAATTCAGGTGAAAGGTCTTTTTGTTTTTTTATTTGTCATTAATTTCTAGTTTTATTGCATTAAGATCATTTCACAAACGAGGCAGAGACAGCCTCAGAAAGGTTAAGTGACTTGCCCAAGGATACACATTTAGTAAGGGGTGGGGCTGGACTGGAAACCTCAAAGTCCACCTCCCTCCCCCTGCCCTGCCCTGCCCTGGGTGGCTCATAGGTAGACTCCTTCTTTAATCATTACAGGCAAAATTCCAGCAGGTGTCATTAGGAGGCAGTGAAGCTTGATGGATGAAACTGTAATGGAATATTAAAATTTAATTTGTGTGGGTAGGAAATTAAAATGTTAGAGGTAACAATTAAGTGGGGGTTTTTTTTCCCCCTAAAATAAACGCGTTACTCTCCGCCCCAGGTTCCCTCCAGAGCAAAGCCCAGAAAGCTTCCTGAAGGCAGTATACGTGGGAGTGAGCCTAGGATGCAGAGGTGAGGGGCAGGGAGGCGGCCACACAAGCCAACGCAAGGATGTGTCACTGAGTTGCTCAGGTAGCTCCATCTGGTGGGATGCTCTGAGCAGACTTCTGAACCCAGTCTCAGCACCGTCCTCCTGGGGAAAGGTGCCAGCTCCTGTCCACCATTGGTAAGCGTGGTCTATGGCTCTCTCTCCCCACGCCTCTGGGCTGGACAGGACTCAATGCTGATTGGTAGGCGCCCCTGCTTGGCTTCAGACAGATGTAGACACCCTGGGCAAGGCTGATAGAAGTCTGCTCAGATCTAACTAGAGTGAAAGGGGAGGTAGGGGAAATCTGGAGTCCAGAAGTATCTAATACAAGTAGATACTTTCACAAATGTATTTTGATGTAAATGCTGAAACTTACCGAAAATTGCAAAACCCTATTTTGAAAAGGAAACACCAGACCGAGCGCAGTGGCTCATACCTGTAATCTCAGCACTTTGGGAGGCCAAAGCGGGAGGATCGCTTGAATCCAAGAGTCTGAGACCAGCATAGGCAACCTAGTAAGACCTCTACAAAAAATCAGAAAATTAGCTGGGCGTGGTGGCACACGCCTGTAGTACCAGCTACTCAGGAGGCTGAGATGGAAGGATTGCCTGAGCCCAGGAGGTCAAGGCTGTAGTGAGCTGTGATTGTGCCACTGCACTGCACTCCAGCCTGGGCAACAGAGTAAAAAAAAAAAAAAAAAAAAAAAGACTAAAAAAAAAAAAGAAAAAGAAAAGACCCATCATCATGATATGGGAAGAAGCTTGGAACTTGATCGCCCAGGGAATATGTCATACTTAACTAAGTTTTCATTGTCCTTGTTGACATTTGCCTGTGTGTGTGTGTGTGTGTATGGGGCGTGAGAAGTTCGGGCTACCAGCAAAGGCCTGAGCATAAATGAAGGATAAAATGAAAGGATTAAAATCTGTCTTGACAGTGAGCGATAGCTAAGTTATCGCTGTTTCTATAAGCCTGCTTATTTCCTTCTAGACTAGCTTATCCTTTTTGCGTTAGGCAGAGACCCACAGAAAAGTACCCCATAAGCAGAGGACCTGATGAGATGTGTATGCATTTAAAAAGAAGCCTCTGACTGTCAGTTTATCCTAGGTCCCTGGTTATTCTCACTTTTGAATTTCAGGTTAATGTTTAAAGCCTACACATATCTCTACGGTCTTTGTGACTCACTTGTACCCGGTGCAGTCAGTGAAATCAATAATGTCTGACACACAGCTTCATTCACACTCCATGGACACGCATTTTCCATTCTCGGAGACCTTGTGAAATCTGCCTAATTCTCCCCCAAGAAACGAATAGCTTGGGGTCTTGTCCACAATGAAATGGTGAATGTTATTTTTTTCCCCCTGACAAAAATATCCTATCCTGCTGGGGCACAGTGTGGAAATTTTAAGTGACTGTATAAATGCCAGGTGTATGTTCTGCAAAGGGCCCAGTTGAAAACAAAAGACGTGGGCAGAGCTGGGGCATCAGCTGCTTGGGTGTGCCCCTCGGGACCATCTCTCGGGACTGCCGCAGGGATACCCAGACACGCCTGCTGCCGCTGGAGAGAGTGGAGACCCAGTCTCCAACTTGGTTTAAACTTGAGTGATGTATGTTCTACCATGTTTCAAAAAGCAACATTTTGCTGTTGTCCTGAGCCTTTCAGGGCAAAACCCACAAGCTTCAAAATACGGGCTTAAACCCATGAGCCTATCTGGATTAGAGAACGTGTTGGAAAGAGGTGACGACGTTTCTTCTCCCTCGCTGATCTCCCCGTGGAAAGTGACCGAAGACTTCAACCAGGTCCTAGGGGAGGGAGAGACATCATTGCCGGCTTTGATGTTGTTGTTTTTGTAATAATCACGTCTTCAGAACCCGGCTCTGCATGGGGGCTGAGTGGGTAAACAAGACGCTTGTACGGGAACACACAAGGCTTCTGGCTGCACTGGGCATGCGGCTGACGAACTGTGTTCAATCCGGGAGGAGAAAAGCCTCTGGAAGACCCCCCAACCCCTCCAGTCATACCGCCGTCAAACATCTCATAATATACACAACCCCAGAACACCCTGCCACGAGAGGCAGCTGTCCTAGAACGGAAAGGACAACCGTTCCTCGTTAAGTCTCTGGGTGACACTCATTGACTCATGTGTCATAGTTCATATGAATAAGACTTTCCTGGATTAACTCAGATACAGCTAAATTGCCTGCGAGGAGGAGTAATTTTCATTTACCGAAAACTATGACTGACCATAAAACTCTTTCTCCGTGACGCTCGCTAATTAGCGATGACCCAGGACTGGTGACCGTGTCCTTCCTGGGCCGCCCCCACACGGCAGGGCCCCCGCTGTGTCCTCCCCTGCACGGAGGCAGCAGGCAGCCTAGTGCTCATCACGCCACATCTTTCGGAACGTAAGCAGATGTACCTGGTTTTGTTCCGCATTAGTGAATGATGCTTCTTGCTGTTCAGGAAAACGCATGCATTTGTTGACAAAGTCTAAGTAATAAAAAACGTCAGTGTGACTTTACAGAAATGTTGAGTCTTGACAGTTCTCTTTCCCAGACCTGTCATTGCAAACGCAAAGCATTTTCTTCTACCACCTTCTGGGAGACGCATTGAAAGAATTGTGTCATCATTCCGGTAAAAGCATCCTTGTTTTTTTCCTCGTGTGGGCTTAGAGTAGAGAAACCCAACCAATTGCTTTCTCAAAGCCTGTGCCTAGGCCGGGCACAGTGGCTCACGCCTGTAATTCCAGCACTTTGGGAGGCCGAGGTGAGAGGATTGCCCAAGCCCACGGGTTCGAGACCAGTCTGGGCAACTTGGTGAGACCTCATCTCTACAATAAATAAATAAATAAATTGGCCAGGCATGGTGGCGCGTGCCTGTAGTTCCAGTTACTTAGAAGACTGAGGTGGAAGGATCACCTGAGCCCATCAGGTCGAGGCTGCAGTGGCTCTGAGTACCACTGCACTACAGCCTGGGCAGTGAGACTCCAACTCAAAGAAAAGCCTGTGTCTGGGTTGCTTGGTACTCCTGACTGAAATCTTCAGCCTCCAAGATTGAGGTTACGATATACCATGGTCATCAGCCTCACCTCCTCTTCCATCCTGCCACGGTGGGTTCCACCCTGCTCCGCTCTCCAGCCCTCTCCACAAGGACTGTGTCAAACACCTCCCCTCTCTCAAGCACCAAGCCACTCCCCTTCCCACTCAATCATAGCAGGAGACTTGGTTTCCTACTTTACACAAAATGTGGCCTGCACTGCTGGCCACCAGAACCCACAAGTCTCCTGTGCTTTCGTCCGTTCTCTCCTGTTTCCCTCTCTCCTCTTAACCAAGGTCAAGGTCTCTGTCAGTGTGCTGACCCTCCAGGGCCCTCCTTCTCTGAGCTCTCTCCTTATGATGATCTGGTGTTACCATGTCTTCAAACATCTGTCTGTATCTCTCCCCTTGACCCTCAACCCCCCCAAACTCCCCCAGCTTCCACCCAGCTCTTTCCTTCCAGCTTGGCTGAGTTGTCTGTTGTGGGTTCCCTGGAAATAAAACCCCCTAGGTTTGGCTGGCCACAAGCGGATGGCTACCAGGCCAGGCTCTCTCCTGGCAGCTGTGACTGTGCCCTTGAGCTCCTAGGATGTGTCTCAAAGATGCTGCTTGCCTGTGGCTTTCCCCTGCTGAGGACTAGAGCACGGATGTGTGGGTGAGAGCTGCCTTTGACCACGCAGATGAAGACAGCATCCTGGAAGCAGCAGGGCCATTCGTAGGAGCAGGTTGACCCCACAGATCACAGCTGCCCACCCACGGCCCACCTGGTGCATGCTTGGGTTTTCACATGAGAGAGAAGTAAACAGTCTAATTCACTGTCATCTGATCTATGTGCAAGCCCACGATAGCCCAACCAGCATCTTAAGATGTTTGCTGGTGGGAATGTAAATTACAGCCATTATGGGACACGGTATGGAGGTGCCTCAAAAAAATTAAAAATAGAACTACCATAGGACCCAGTAATCCCACTGCTGGGTAAAGATCCAAAGGAAACAAAACCAATAAGTCAAAGAGATGTCTGCAGGGCCATGTTTATTGCAGCACCAATCACGATAGCCAAGATATGGAAGCAACCTAGGTGTCCATCGACGGATGCATGGATAAGGAAAACATGGTGTGTTTACACCTGGGGGGCATGACATTAAGTGAAACAAGCCTGGCACAGAGCGACAAATACCACATGAGATGTGGGATCTAAAAAAGTTGAACTCTTAGAAGCAGTGAGTGGGATGGTGGTCACTAGGGACTGGGTGGGGGGGGACCAGAGCTGCATCCGTCCAAGAATACAAGATTGTGGTCCGACAGGAGGCTTGAGTTCAAGAGATCTATGGCACAATATGGTAACTAGAGTTAATAGCACGTGGTGTTCTTGAATTGCTAAAAAACTAGATTGTAAGTGTTCGCAACACAAAAAGTGATAAGTATGTGTGGTAATGGATATGCTAATTAGCTTGATTTAGCCATTCCACAGTGTACGATAGTTGCCCCTTATCCATGGTTTCATTTTCTGTGGTTTCGGTTACCAGCAGTCAACCACGGTCTGAAAACAGGTAAGTTCAGTGCAATAAGATATTTTGAATGAGTGACAGAGACGGAGAAAGAGAGACAGGATGAGAGAGGAAGAAAGAGCACATTCACATAACTTTTGTTAGTGTGTGTATTTTTGAGTTTTTGAGTTGGAGGTCTCTGTCGCACAGACTGGTATGCAGTGGCACAATCATGGCTCACCACAGCCAACAACTCCTGGGCTTGAGTGAGCTCCCTTCCTCAGCCTCCCAAGTGGCTGGGACCACAGGCATGCGTCACCATACCCAGCTAGCTTTTTGATTTTTTGTAGAGATAGGGTCTTACTATGTAGCCCAGGCTGGTCTCGAACTCCTGGGTTCAAGCAATCCTCCCACTTTAGCCTCCCAGAGCACTGGGATGACAGGCGTGAGCCACCATGCCAGGCCTACGGTACGTTGTCATAACTATTTTATTTCATTATTAGTTTTGCTTTAATCTCTTACTGTGCTTAATTTATAAATTGAACTTTATTATTGGTCTGCGTGTATAGGCAAAAACATAGTGTATGCAGGGTTTGGTCGTATCTGGAATTTTGGGCCTCCACTCGGGGTCTCGGAACGTGTCTCCCACAGATAAGGGGGACTGCTGTCGTATCTCAGAACATCATACTGGATGTCGTAAATATCCAATCGTAAATATGCGATTTTTATTTGGCAACTAAAGAAATACGCGGTTTTTCTAAAAAGACATTGTCTGTACCCATCCTCCATCCTCACTCCCACTTCTCGCCCCTCACCCCATGCTTTCCCCGCCCCAGGGCCGAAGCTGCCCCCAGCCAGGTCCACAGTGAAACCCCAGCAGTGGCACCCATGGGCACTGACCTGCCCTTGGCCTCCCGCAGCCTCTGACCTGCTGCCCAGCCTGTCCCTCTGCTCGTCATGCCCCTTGGCTCCCGTCTCATAGGCTCTCCAGTCTTTCTCCCGCCTCGGAGCTACTTTGCTGGTGTTCCCTGCGCTGAGAACCGCGTGTTCCACCAGCCCAGACCACGTGCCCCACCATCAGAGACCATGTGTTTCCCCAGCAGAGACCACAGCTCTGGCCCATGTAAGCTGAAATGTGGAGTCTTTCATAGAAGGGAAGAACCAGACTTGAAACAGGGGCCTTGTAGAGAAGCAAAATAATCTCAGCGGGCTGTTCCTTCTCGGAGGACTGTGCTCCGGCCGTTCCAAGGTTTTGTGTAATTCTGCAAAGGATTTCAATTCCAGGGAGAGAGCAGTGGGTGGATCAACCTTGTGTCATCTACCTAGTCCTTGGCAGGACAGGGAGGAACATTTTAGTTGACAACTTTATCAAGACCTTATCCCGCAGGTGAGGGGTAGATTCCCAAACAACAGTGGTGCACCACGTCAGAAGACAGAAGAATGCACATCAGGGAAGCATGGAGAACATCGTTCCAACCCAGCCCTGGACTGCCAGCAGCCATGCAACGGTGCATCCCACTTTATTGTTATTTATTTTATTTATTTCTTTATTTTGAGTTGGAGTCTCACTCTTGTTACTCAGGCTGGAGGAGTGCAGTGGCACGCTCACGGCCACCACAGCCTTGACCTGCTGGGCTTAGACGATCCTTCGATCCTTCCGCCTCAGTCTTCCAAGTAGCTGGAACTACAGATGCATGCCACCACGCCTGGCTAGTTTGTGTGTGTGTGTGTGTGTATGTGTGTGTGTGTGTGTGTGTGTGTGTGTGTG
>CAUYQG010041256.1:0-18126 GCA_963574415.1 Tarsius wallacei | reverse complement strand
AGAGCCCTAGATGATGCCTCAAGTGTTCTCTTAGTAATGGCTGTGTCTGGCTTGTTAAAAAAAAAACCATGGGATGAGTCATCACACAAATGGTAGCATGCACCACGCAGCTTCTGTGTACCTCCATAGTTACAGGTGTGGCTCTGGAGTTTTCCCTGTGAGAGTGGAAAAAGACTAAGACTGGTTCTACACAGAACAGGAGAAGTTCTGTTATCTGATCTTCAGGACCTGAAGTGGACTGTGAAGCCACACACTGGAGAGAAGTTTTGCTATTTACCTTGACCGATAAAAACAGTTTTTCAGTTCACATCAATGCTTGCCTTGATATTACTTCACATAGAAAAGGAATCTGGAATGAAATACACCAGGACAATGGAATGCCATGTTTATAAAACTCATTGTGGTAAAAGCTTACTTAAGGCACTCAGCATCTTACAGGACCTGGCCATTGGCAGGGAGCTGGCCCAGTATACTTGAATACAGAGGGGCCTCATCCTGATTTAGTTCAAGATTATTTTCCTGTAACTAGTCAAGGGTATTATGAAGAGATAGCTCACAGAAAAGGTAAGGAATTGACCAGAGTATTCTTCAATGAATCTATTTGTGTTTCCATGAAGAATGTGAGATTTCTACATGACCCTGCTTAAAAGAAGAGGTGTATCCCCCAAGCTATTTTTGAAAGACATCTGGAAGACTGGTTCCATAAACTTAGGTGTTGACCTTCCTTCATCAGCAAAGTTAGAATTTGAATAAACTGGCAGCAAACAGATACTGCTTAAACAGAAAAATTTCAGGCCTAGCATAGAGGCTCAAGACTGTAAACCCAGCACTTTGGAGGGCCGAGGTGAGAGGGTTGCCTGAGCCAGGGGGTTTGAAACCAGCCTGAGCAACATGGTGAGCCCTCATTTCTATAATAAATCAAAAAATTAGCTGGGTGTGGTTGCATGTGCCTATAGTTCCAGCTACTCAGAAGGCTGAGGCAGAAGGATCGATGGAACCCAGAAGGTCAAAGCTGGGGTGGCCGTGAGCATTCCACTGCACTCCAGCCTGGGTGACAGAGTGAGATTCCAACCAAAAAAAACCACCAAAATTCAGAAATACCATGCTTTTTCCCAAATATTCAAGAATATGAAGCAAGACTTAGTCATTGTTTAATGACCTTTGTCCTAAATTAAAAATTAAATGAGTTGTTAGAAATCTTTTATGACATTCCATGTAGTTCTTGCTCCTTGGTGAGGACTTCTTTGGCATTATCATCAAGACTTACCCACACTGAAAGATGAGTTGCAACATTATTTGATACTAAAGATGAAATACTTAGCTCCTATGCAGAATTATCTCAATGTTATTATTTTAATGAAACTACTTCAGTTATAAATGGGAAAAGATGACGTTTAATGGGATGACATGCTAGAAAGTTCAGGATCAGCTGAAATTAATAAAAGGGGTTGCTGTGGTTTGTCTAGGGAGCAGTATTCTGCTAAGTCTTATTGGTGAGAGACTAAAAGTAAGGGATTCCAGAGCAAAGGGTTTTACTGCAAAATATCAAATAAGCCCCTTCCTTCCTTCTATTTCTAACAAAAACAACAGAGGTTTTTGTTTTGTTTGTTTGTTTGCTTGTTTGTTTTCACTGAAAACACAGCAGTTTTAAGTCTGAAGTCATTTTGACCTTTGTGTAGCTGAACATCAAGATACAGTTTGTCTTTTAAAAGCAATTCTAAATAAAAATTCCCACCACTTCAGGGATTGTAGTTCAGTCATTGGCTGTTAAAGAGTTCTTGGGATTAATAGAATATCAACAGTTGATCTGATTATAAACCAAATGAGAGAAGTTGTAAGATCAGTTGATTATGGAATTTCATTGTACCAGGAATATCACTAGTGCATCTTCATGAAGCCATAATGCAAAATCAAATGACTAAGGAATTAGTTATTGAAAAACTAAGACCCTTTAGCTTCATTTTACTTGAGAATGCATATTTGACTCAGAAAATTGTCTTTTCATTCGAAATTTGAAGTGACATCATACCTTTATCAATTGCCTGATGAGTATAAAAATAATTTGCATGCCTTTTTGGAAAATGTTGGTGTGAGGCAGTCATTTTCTATTGAAAATGTTGCCATGGTTTTGGAATCTCTTGATCAAGAAAGAGGGACAAAACAACTTTACAGAAAGGATTTCTCTCTGTCACATTTCAAACTTCAAGTTTTTTCTTTCTTATTATTTTAAACACACTTCCCAAACCTCACAAGAAATGGCATTTCACCTGTTGATAAAAGTCCTACAAACCTGCGTTAATATTGACATTTTAAATCCATTATGTGAAATTATGCAGGACAAAGTGTTTTGCTAAACAGTGGAGATATAAAATAATTAAGGATGTTGTATGTTCCTGGTCATCCTCTAGCACACAGCAATGAAAGTTCCCACATTCTATACATGCTGTAGTCATGTATCCTTAATATATTCTTTCCCCCTACATTAGGAGATGGGTCTGTGGTTTATTCTATAAGCTGTCCCATTACCCCTGGCAGAGTACAGAAACTGGCACATAGTCGGCACAATGTCAATGTCAAGTGCTCAGTCACCAGATCATGCTCTATGAAACTGGAACATCTTGAGACACCAAATAAAAATCAAGTTGGGTCTGTCCAAAGGGAGTTCATTGCTGCCACACTTGCTCCTCTTCCTGTGTCTTCCATCCCTGAGAACTACCCCACCATCTACCCAGACCTCCAACAGGTCACCTGGGGTCATTCTCATTGTCCTCCATCCTTCACCGTCTTAGCACCTATTCACTCCCATGTTCTGTTGGACCAATGTCCGTGACCTCACTCCATGCCTGTATCCCTCAGCATTTTATCACCTTTACGCCTGTGGTCATAATGTCTTCAATGGTTTCTCAGAACCATTCTCTCGCATTCACCCACAGTGGTCACCTCAAGCATAAGTGGGCTCACATTCCTACTGTCCTCACACTTCCTCAGGTCCCTACCCCACAACCCACCTGAGACCATCTCTCCCACTACATTTCCTACTGTCCAGCTACAAGTGCTGTGAGTTTCCTGAACACACCCAGCTGTTTCCCACCTTCATGCCTCTGTGGGGGCATCTCAGACTGCTTCCCCCACTCCACTGGACTTGTTTTGATATATGCCAGTTGTTAGTACAGGGTGACAAATAGGGGAGGCATTTATTTTATTGTTTCAAAAGGGAACATATTGACCCCTCCATCAAGAAAGCCAGGTTTCCCATCTCTGACATAGATGAGTGGAATGTGGGGACATTTAAGACCCATTCTAGTCGAAATTCTCAAGTTCCTCAGATGGATAAAAGATGTTCCATCCTAGTCCAGGAAGGAAACTCTGGACTATGGTCCTCATGTGACCCAGGTGTGACGTCCTGCTCCTCCTCAGTAGGTAACAGCCTGAAAAGAAAATATACCAAGTCTAGTCAAAGCAAAAACCACAGAGAACCAAGGTTTTAATATCTAAATCTAATTTTTCAATAAATAGAACCAGGCTCCTTGGAGAAGTGGTTGACTACTGGGCTGAGATAGGGAAAGTAGGAGCTGGAATAGCTTATGGTGCCAGGAAATGCTCCAAAAAGTGTGGCAGCTTATAGAGGGAGACAGGAGTCAAACTATAGGGTGGAGAGGGGGGAGCTCGTGATGGCCTTGGTGGAAATAAAACAAAACATGAGTGATGCATTATTATCCATTGAATAAATATCTGAAAATAATAAATAATTGTATAAAAGTAAATGAGAAAAGGTAATTCTTTCCAGCAGTAGAATTCCAGTGAACAAACATGCAGGAAATCAGAGAGACATAAAACCTTCCTGAGGCTTTCCACCACCCTCCCAGGCCTACAGCAGGTCACTCACTGTGGGTGCATTGTACCCAGGGAAAGATGCCACCACTTCCACTAGGCAGACAGTCTCATCCTGTCTCAAACTGCTTATCTGCTCTGCCCTGAGTAGCGTTTCCCTAGAGAAGAGCCTTGGACTAAACCCTGCCCTCACCCTGGTGCTGGAATAAAGATTTCTTTATAAAGCACTGTATACCCAACTATTATATGTTGTCTGTGCCTAACTTCAGCTATGGAGCAGGGTTGAGAGGTTGGGTCAAGACTAAATAGCCCCACAAAGTCTAACCTGGACTTGTAATGACTCCACATTCTCACAAGTCACCACACTCCATGGTGCCATTAGACTGTGGTCAGCTGTTTCCTGATCCTGAAGGATCCTGCACACATGTTGCCTGGGTGTGGAGTCAGCTTTAACTTTACTGCCTGCTATACCAGGAGCCTCACAGGCTTATGGAAAGGGTAAAGGTGGGCTGAATCCTGAGTCTCTGCCCTCTCCAGAGAGGGGCAATATGGGATGAGGATAGAAGTGTTTTTGTTATTCCTTGGAAAGGGGCCCTGTGGGGGGAAGGGACGTGTACTGTGAGTCCCGAGAGTCTGTGATTCACTCCATGGAGAAGCCGAATCCACACCCTATTCTGGACAGGGTCCCCTAACTTTCACCCCTCCCTCCCCAGATGTCCACCTCCTGGGTTGGATCTCTCTCCGCCCTCATACTGTACTCACTCCCAGACTCATTCACACCATCCTCACCACACCTCACCAGTTTCTCCTCAGACTGTACAGACAGATGCACCAGCGAGGTTCCTATGGACCATATCTTCACAGTCCCACAGAGGGCACTGAGTACTGGTGAGGGTACCTAGTACCTACCTCTTATCTTATGGGAAGGAACAGTGGGGTAACCCAACCTGATGTGTGACCACTGTAAACTAACCAGTTTCTTGTTTCCCTTGACCACTGAGAGCATCCCTTTTTCTACCATATTAGGGCACAACAAATTTTTATTTTCACATGATCTCAATTTTAGCTCTTTTGCTTTGTTTTGTTTTTGGTATCACGGTTTTTCAATAAATTTTACAAATGTAAACACTAGGTTGTTAGTGGCTGTCTAGTAAGTCTCCTTGTTCCATGGTTAGTCTACTTTACCCCCATTGTGTGGCACCGAGTCCATTTCCCTTTGGTAATCAGATAAACCCCCAACCAGTATAGTCTCCCATGTGGAGGTATATGTTTCTCTATCAGTGGGTCAGTATGTGTAATATTGAGAAAAGCCATCCTGCCTCATCCATTGTTTTCTG
Source organism: Tarsius wallacei (assembly GCA_963574415.1). NCBI lineage: Eukaryota > Metazoa > Chordata > Mammalia > Primates > Tarsiidae > Tarsius > Tarsius wallacei. The sequence goes on along the minus strand of CAUYQG010041256.1, from coordinate 12,958 downwards.
AACCTATGTAATCTGGCTCCAGAGAATTGCTTTTATGACCCCTGGTTTAAAGCATCTACTATATCTTGTGTATCACCCAGTATCACAGGGTGCTGTGCTCCAGCTTTCACCTGACTATTCCATGAGGCCAGCTGTTCCCAGATGATGTGAGTACTAATGAATCCCATGTGCATGATTCCATTGCCATTCTCTCAATTACGTGAAACGAGTTCCTAGATATGGCATTCTAGTGAGTGTGCAAATAATGATAATGATACATTATCTTATGATGACAAATCAAGGCCACTCAAGGGCTTGCTGTTATATCCAGTGAGTTGTGTCTTTTTAGTCTTTGCTGTTGGTTTAGTTAAGTGCGTACATAGTGGTAGCAAGGAAACCTATTGATTAGTCTATGAATTGCTTTAATCACTGTCCCAGGGCTACTTTTCAATGTGTCCATTAAATAAACACCCAAGGAGTTTTGGAGAAAGTGAATGACATCTACCAGTTTGAACTCTTCATCTTGTCTACCTGAATATTAAAGGATTACCTATAACATACATATGCCAAGAGTGCAGTCATGCATGAAAGGAACACAGGACTAAATATTCACACTTCTTTTTTCCACTTCATTTCTGCAAGGACTTTCCATTAGTGAAACCCCAAAGGAAGTCAGAGAGCAAAGGAGTGTGTGCAATGTAATCTAAATAGGTCATCCTTTGGGGAATAGACTATGTCATACAGAGACATAGAACATTTGTGAAGGAGGGTTAAACAAACAGAAACAATGATCACAGACAGAGAAAGAGTTAGGGATAATTTCAAAAATAGTTGTCTTTTTAAATTAATATAGAGGCTGCATGTTTAAGGTTGGATATTGAAATTCAATTAGCATTACAAGAGAAAAGTAAGCCCATTGAATTCTACTTACTCAGTATAAATGGACAATGCGTGATAAAGGATATTCTTAGTAACAAAGCAATGTTGGTGTTGTGGTTTTCTGTAATTTTTTTTAAAAAATAAGGATAAGAAGTCGAAGGTAGTGTGTGTATTGAGGTGGTAGTTCGTTGCAACACAGTATGCATAATTCAGTTTATGTGTCTGTTATTTCAGCATGATGGAACATCCTTTCACTTTCCAAAATGCCTCAGGTTAGAAAAATATTGTTTTCAATGTACAGATAAGTCTGCTCTTCGATAGTAATAAAATGTTTCTAGTTGGTTATCTAATTAGGATGACCCAATTTCTCTACCTTAGGGGAAGGAACTGTCAGGTATCTTTTAGGAAGTGTCAACTTACCCAAGCTAGACATAGCAGATTTCTTCCTTTCCTGTGCCATACTGGAAGTTGGAATTAGAGTAAATTCCATGGCTGGCAGCAGTTGTCAAGGATTAATGACAAATACATCATGACTGTATATCCTCCCATGGATGGAAGACATTTTTATTGGAAAAGTAAAAGAGCCAATGAGAAGAAAGAATTAGAGAACAGAGATTCTTATGTAAGGCCTGGCAGTCTTTGAGAGCTGGTTAACACAAGGTCTGTGTTTCACATGAAGAAAGTCTCCCAGGATTATCCAAGCCAGAAAAATATTTTTTTTCTCCCTTTCCCCATCTTATTTACATAGAATCAGCAGTTTGTCATTCACAACCAAGTCAATCCAGAATTTGATTTCTCAAATCAATGTACTGCAAGTGATAGTTTAAAAGTATGAAATTATCAATATTGTGCTAGAAGACTATGAGGGTTTCTTTTCTTACAAACTGAAAAACTGGTTATAGTTATAACCGACTACATTTATGAATTGTGTGCCATTCAATCAGAGGGAGACAGAACAAACTCCAAATATTCACAGTGGCACACGCATTACAAACATTTTTCTGGCTTGGATAATCTTGTGAGACTTTATGTGAAACATAGGCCTTGTGTTGACCAGTATTCAAAGACTGCCAGGCTTTAGATGAGGATCTCTGATCTCTGCATCTCTCTGCTCACTGGATGTATAATACATCATTGCTAAAGTGTTATGTGTTATTTCTTGTATGAATGCTTTCGATGAGTATGGAATTTATAGCAATTTTAAGAAAATTTTTAGTATATTATAGTGTTTTGAATAAATATTGTACCATTCATTCAGAGAGAGAAAGAAAAAAAAACTCCAAATATTCACAGTGGTACACCCATAAGAAAGGAGGACAGAAGTCCTGAGACAGATCCTCGACTGGGAAAGACTGATATGCAAGGTCATCATGCATGGCCAGCAGCTATGTTTCTTGTGGAAAGGCACAGCTAGCATGTAATTGTGAGATCCTGGCAGTTGTCACAGAAAGATCTGGACATTGTACGAAACATTCAACTCTCTGAAGGACCCACAAAGTAAGAAGAAACAACCTGCCTCTATACATCAAGCAATTCTTAGCATCACTTGGAGGACAGGCAGACTCTGAGCCCTGGTTATAGAAGCTGAGGCTGAGGGGTTGTAGAGAAGCCTGAATGTGGTGACAGAAACTAAAGTGCAGGGCTCACATATAAAGGAGACAATGATTCAGCAATTTCTCTCACATCATTAGCAAACTGAATCACTAATCTTTACTCTATTTCTTCATCAAGAAAATGAACTAAACTTCCAGCCAACTAAGGTCTCTCTGAGCTATATGAGCCTCAGGGCCAGCCTGTTGAGTGCTAGATGCCTAGGCCCAGAAGGCAATCCAAGCAGAAGCATACTGTGAAGATTGCAGCACACACACTAGAATTTCCTCTGCAGAATTCTTTTACAAAAATGGACTTGAAGATAAGGAAACATGATTTTTTTTAAAGAAGTAAAGTCAGAGTCAGTCAGACCAAGGGAATGATATGAAAAAATAAAATGGCTCCCAAACCACTATGAAACATTCTCTTCCATAAGAGACATTTTCCTTGTACTGTGGAAGATTTAACACTCTATTCATGCCCAAACATCTTCCCTCACATGATGAAAGATAATTATTTCCTCTTTCATCCTACATTATGTGTTCCCAGATCTTCATGGACAAACCATTTGAACCAAGTATAGTGGGACATGAAAAGATACCTATGAGTTTCCCCAGCAAGAAAGGACATCACCCAGAGGTCCGCATTTGGAGGTGAATGCCTTGTGAAGTGACTTTGTGGTCTTTTATTGATAGTTGGCCATGGGAAAAGCTATGTCATGAGAAAGTTCCACATTACAACTATCTTATGCTAGAATAATTATGTAGGGCACTCCATCTTATTCTCATAAGGAGACAACATTTTGCAATAAAATTAATGCTCACCTTATCTATATTGAAAAGGTTAGATGAAATGTACAGCTGTATATGTGACAATACAATGATATAAATCACTCTCATGTCTAAAAACAGACAATCAGATTGCATCCTTGCAGAATTCACTTGAACCAAGTAATAATGTCTCCATCGGCAGATGTAAATCTAAAGCTCAGGAACTGATTCTGACTGTGATTGTGTAATATAAATATGAGCCATATCAGCCTGCCAGGTTTCTGAGGCATATCTCCTGCAAAGAAAAAACAGAGACAAAACGTTTAAGTCTCAGTTGTTTTCTTTTTAGAGTCTCATCTAATGATGCACTTAAGTCTTTTAATAATAAAAATATAAAAGTAATGTTTTTCTTGACATGGATATTATTTGTTTAGGAACGATAATAAGTAAATCAATCTTAAAGCACAATACAATTTTAACAGAGCAATGACACAGATATTGATGAGATTAATTTAACATTAGTTAGCTCTTACATCTCTACATTGATGAAATTTTTAGTGCAAGTGTCAAGTTTATCACACAAGAAAGTCTTTTTTTAACTAGAAGAGAATAAAGACTTCAGGTAAAAGTTGCTTGGACATAAAAGAAAATGCAAATTATAAAGGGGAAATGTTTGGAAAGGGGTGATACAAAAATATAACTGAAATGAATAATAAAAACAATGTTCTTAAGATTAGTCAATACTAGATTACAGCTGAAGTTTAAATGCCCAGAACGTAGTTTTTAGTTAGTTATTTTATTTCACGTATGTGTGCGTCTGTGTATTTGTATGTATGTGTTTCCTTCTAACAGAGAACAGAGCTTATGGTTTCTTTTATCTGGAAAACTTAGACTCAAACAAATAATAAACATGCCCACACACCTTCATTACTACACCACTATCACTCTGACCACCCTCAAGCAACAGCGCTGTCACTACCTTTCCATTAAATGACTGCATGTAGTACTACATGTGTCACTATCAACGCTATACAGATTTTCTTGTTAATACTTATTTGGACATCTTAAACATAATCCACAAATGAATTCAGTTTAACCATGTTAGTATGATGGTAAGCAATATGATGACATAGCATAACCATCTCCCCATTTATAGTTTCAATTGCTAGACTCATTCTCTGCAAAGCTGAAAGGATCCTGTCACTTGGACCTCACTCCCTTGAGGAGGTTATGTCCCTTGGCCAAGGTATCCCTGAGTGCCTCTTTCATGGTTTTGTTCCACAGACTAAAGATGAAGAGATTCAGCAAGAATGCGATGATGCTGGAGAGGGTTAAGAGGATCTTGTCGAGGTGCAGCTGGTTTTCTGTGAGGGTTGGACATAGACAAAGATGGAGATATCGTAGCCCATGGAGACCACAGTGAAGTAAGTGACACAGGTGGTGAAGGTTTTGAGTTGGCCCTGGCCTGAGAGTGTCTTCAGAATGGTGGAGATGATGTAGAGACATAGGAGACCACCTTAAGGGAGAGGGAGTTGATGAGCAGGACAAGTGAGCTGAGAAAGTTCAAGAGCTCAACGGCACAGATGTCAGCGCAGACCAGATGGAAGAGCAGGCTATTGTCATAGAAGAAGTGATTGATCACATTGGGGCCACAATATGGCAGTCCTGCCTTAAGAACAGTGGATGGGAGAATGAAGAGAAAGCCTCCCACCCAGGAGAGAATGACAAGGTGGACACAAAGTTAACTGGTCATGATTGTAGGGTACTGAAGGGGACCACAGATAGTCACATAGCAGTTGTAGGACGTGACAGCAAAAAGAATAAACTTGGTGCATCCAGAAAGAAAGTAGAAATAGGAATGAATGAAGCATTCACCAAATGAAAGACTCTTTCTCTCTGACAGGAACCCTACCAGTACCTTGGGAACGGCACTGGTTATGGTTAATATTTCACTGAAAGAGAGGTTGCTGAGGAAGAAATACATGGGTGACTGAAGCCTGCAGTCCACAAGGAATGGTGAAGAAATAGACACCAAACAAGCCAATTAAAAATATCATGAAGAGGAGGTTCCCAAGTACCCTGGTGGTAGATATCCCTGTAAGAGTGATCTTAGGCAAAGTGGTCCAGTTTTCCCTGGGAAATCTCTTCCCTTAATTTAGTAAAAGAAGAAAAAGCAACAAGATGTGTCACTCATTAGAATACAATATTCTAAGATATATAGAGTTTGGGATTATTTTATTTATGTTTTACTTCTAGTAAGACTATGCAGCACAATTGAAAAATATGGTTGGGTTTAGTTTTTCTTACAAATTCTAAATAATCGTATATTAAAAATGAGAGTTCTTAATAATTAGAATATATAAAGATAAACTTTTCTAATATGGGTTTTAAACCTGTGTGTCTCTATTTTATAGCCCCAAATAAAATAAAGGCAGTAAATATAATGTATTTACATCGTATCTCTCTTCATATATATATATATATATATCTTTGATATTAATTGTAGAAAAAGTTTTGCTCAATGCAAGTAATAAGTAGACCTTTTAAAAAATAATTAAATAAAATTTAATCATGTAAATGATTTTTAGCTTTCAGAAGGTCTGATTTGCACTGCATATTGGAGATATTATCCAGTTAACATAAAACCTTAGCTCTTAATCTGCAGAACACAGATCAATTGGGTGATACATTTAAACCTTCATGTTTAACTCTTGGGGAAGGACAGTGTATTCCAGTCAGTGTTAGCTGCTGGATTGTAGAAATCAAGATTAATTTGCTTGCCCTCATCCTTTAGGTACTTAAAATAGTCAGCTCTACAGAATCAACATTTTTGCTAATACTTTTATAAAATTTTATTGTAGCTAATAGATAATCCATAAAGGGAGATTTATCAATGGTAAAATAGTCAATAGTTAAGATTTTAAAAAAGGTAGACTATCAAGCCTTTAAAGAATTTTTTTCCCAGAAAAATAAATTTAGAGCAAACTAGTACTTCTTGATGATGATTTTGGAAAGTATCCATAAATGTGTGTGCATGCATTATTCATCAGCTTGAAATGTTTGATACGAAATTTTTCTATACAAAGGTTGGAGTCAGAATTGTTCTCACATTATATTATTCAATTCAATTCAATTGTTAGAGTGGGGGAATGGAGAAATTTTACATTTGAAGATGTCTTTAAACACATTGTCTCATAAGGAAAATAAAATGGCTGAGGTGAGAGGATTGCCTGAGCCCAGGGGATTGAGACCAGCCTGGGCAACCTGGTGAAACCTCATTTCTACAATAAATCAAACAATTAACTAGGCATGGTGGCACATGCTTGAAGTTATAACTACTTGGAAGGCTGAGGCATAAAGATCACCTGAGCCCTGCAGATTGAGGCTGTGGTGGCCGTGAGTGTATCACTATACTGCAGCCTGGGCAACAGAGTGAGACTCCAAATTAAAAAAAAAATTTATATATATATATATATATGTGTGTGTGTGTGTATGTGTGTGAATGTGATAGGACAAAAAATCAAAGGAGATCTTCAAGCTGGAGATACTATGAAAAATCATCTTAAAATTCTTAAAAATAAAATGAACATTAAAAAGAATGAAGAAACTTTTTTTTAAAAGTTCTGATTTGCAACTGTCTTTTCTCAGAATAATCACATACGGCATTGCATTTTATTCACAAAAGAAGCCAAAATTTTGCAATAAATTAAACGCTCACCTTATCTATAGTGAAAGGATTAAAGTAAATGTATGTCTGTGTATATAACAATACAATGATATAAATCAGTCTCATCACTAATATCAAACCATCAGATTGCATCCCTGGAAGTTCTCACTTGAACCAAATGATCCTTTCTCCATTCGCAGATGTAAATCTAAAGTTCAAAAACTGACTCGACTGTGTTTTATACATGTGAGTAAAGTAAGTCTGCCAGATCTCTGAAGAACTTCATGGAAAGATAATATATTAATTGTATTAAAAAGTCCAATGGATTACTTTCATTCTAACTATGAGATTGAATTATTAAAAAATTATAATTGTAATAACGTTCTAAGTAACACACAAAAATAAAATGTATAACTGTTTTTAAATGATGAAACTATGTCAAGAAATTAAAAAAATAATAAGAAAAGCAGGTATTCAAATTGCAAATAGCAGACAAATTAGAAATCCCAGGGCAAACCACACAGAAAAGAAATTAACTTTATAGAATAAATAAACCATTTCCAGGTAAGATACAAATCCATAATTGATGAGATGTGTGAACACATCATGATTATCAAAGTAGAAAAAATATGAGCCGGGCTCGGTGTCTCAGCCTGTAATCCCGCATCTTGGGAGGCTGAGGTGAGTGGATTGCCTGAGTCTGCGGGTTTGAGACCTGCCTGGGCAACTTGGTGAGACCTCATCTCTACAATAAATCAAAAAACTAGCAGGTTGTGATACTGCGTGCCTGTAGTTCCAGCTACTTGAAAGGCTGAGGTGGAAGGATCACTGGAGCCCAGCAGGTCAAGGCTGCAGTAGCTGGGAGAGGCCACTGCACTCCAGTCTGGGTGACAGAGTAAGACTCCAACTCCAAAAAAAAAAAAAAGAAAGAAAAAATATGGGAAGTACTAGAAAATAATTAGCGATAATAAAATAATTTGACTCATTTCCACATTTTATAATCAATGGGTCAGAAAATAATCAGATTAGGATGATTTTGATATTATTAGAGGACAAGTATGAGTATTTATCATTAAATTATGGAATTACACCTAGTGCTGAGTTAGCATATGTTAACTGAATAAATGAAAATAAAAAGAATTATATTCTTTGATTAGTATTGCAAAACTTGAACATATTTAAAATTCATTACTATGTATATTATAATTCCATTCCATTCCATTATCAGCTGATTTTTGTTTAGTCAAGAATATTATATATTCTAATTCCAATCAATACCAGCATGGGTGTTTTAAATGTTCAAGATAAATTAAATGCAATCTTGTATAGTAACTAACACAGTTTTAAAGTCTACCAGCTATGATAATATGCTCATAAAGTATGTCAACTTAGGACAAATATTTGCATCTTCATGAAGACATGTATAATATTATTTTATGCTACTTTTGGTGAAAATGGAATGAAGAAACATTTCAACTCACACAAAGAGGTACATGCCCTGCCACGCATCATCTGCCTTAAAAGACTGTGTTTGGAGAACATAAACATAAGGTAGGATAAGTAATTACAAAATGAGAAAAAAGATCAGATTCTTAAATCTCCATTTTCTTAAATATCTCCCATGGTGCTAAAGTTACATTATCAAATGGATTACTATAAGGGGGAGGGGAGAGAAGAAGAGGAGGGAGAAGAAGAGAGACCGAGAAAGAGACAGAGAGAGAGACAGAAATAAACAGAGAGAGACAGAGACAGAGGGAGTCAGATAGAGAAGGAGAAAAGAGACACACAGAGAGAGAGAGAGGTAGACAGAAACAGAGAGAGGCAGAAAGAGAGGAAAGAGAGACAGAGAGAGTGACACAGAAAGGGAGACACACACACACACATACAGAGAAAGAGAGAGAGACAGAGAGAGAGAGAGAGAGAAGCAACTTGATACAAGGGAGCTATGTGGAATGAAAGTTGTAGGCACAAGGCCTCTCATGGGGTTAAGGAAATGAATGAAATAGAGTGACTACTAGAAAAATTAAGCAGCGGGCTATTGTCAGGAAGCAAGAACTGGTAAGAGTCTATGTCATTTGATCACTACGATAATTGTTTTATAGGATATGTAAACTGAATGTTCAAATAAATTTACCAGGCTTGTAAGACTAGCATCTAGACTGCAAAGAATTCTCAGACATCTACTATGGATTGAGAGAATTTCTCCTCAAGACACAGCTGTTACTATAACTTAGGAAATATTATAAATAGACTTCCAGTCTCTTTTTCTCAGTCTTTCACCATTTTTCTAAACAACCACTAATGTTGCTTAATAAGATGTCTCCCCTGACCAGTGGTAATTTCTTAGCTCAGGCAAAGGCAAGAGGATGTCCTGAATTTGGTCCTTTTTCTTTCCTTGGAAATTGGGCTCCAGCGCCAAGAGGATGGGAATTCCATAGTGCTGAGTCAGAGCCTTTCTGAGGTTGGGCTAAAGCTAAATTGCCACAGGACAATTACATAGCATTCACCTGGAAGAAGGTCTCACTGAGAGTAACATGCTTAAAATCAGCTCAACCTTCCACAGGGGGAATCTTCATGGGAGAGTAGAACAGCCTAGTTTCTCTTACGCTGAAAGATTTGCTTTGTAAATTCATTACTAACTCTTTTCCATAGAGACTCTAGTAAGTGTATGAAACTTTGTTTTCCCAGGAGACTTTTTCTTTTGAGACAAAAAGAAAGTTTATTCAAGCAAACAAAGACTCAGAAAAATGGCTATCCCAAAAGCAGCACAACCCCAGGAGACTTTTTAAAGCAACAAGTCAAAGGTTTCCAATAATGTGAACAAATCATTTTCCAGTCTACATAGTATAGAGAAAACACATCCATATTGGTGCATATATGTTAAATGAGTACATGGATCTATGACTGTTGATGTAGGATCTATAATCATGCTGTACCTCAGAGCTGCAGTGATTTGTCTCCCAGTCTAGGGAAGACTTGAACTCACCCTCTTGCTCATTTACTGTGGGTAACATTAATGAATGTGAAGGATTATTTCATAGACAGAATACCACAGAGATGAAATCTTAACATCTACCACTAGGGATACCACTTATGGTAAGCACTTGAGAGACAAACTGAAACCTATTATTTCCTCCACCTCTTCAATGGGTCAGCTAAGTTCTCAGAATTAGGGCACTGAAGGTATTTTTCTTAAAGGACTTGCTCAAATTGGTACATTTAAAGTTTTTTCTCTCATAAAATGCAGTCCCCACAAAACTTATGTACTAGACATAACACTGCCTAATATGCATGAGGGGACTCCCCCCCAAAAACTAGAGTTATCTTTTGGAGGATAGACTCTTTGTATTACAGGCTTCTCCTGCTAGATAAGTGTCCTAGGAACCCATAGTCATCAGTGTACCAGCTTGTGTTGTTATGGAAGGCTGTGTTCACTTCAGTGAAGTTTTTTGGAGATTCTTTCAATGCATTTGCCCATTTCCTGATGGGTGATTCACAAGAGCACCTTCCCACATTGTACTGAGTTTTCAGCAGTTTTGTCCAAAAACAGCATGACCCCCATGCCCCACCCTCCCTATTTACCCAGTCTCACCCCAAACAACAATTATTGCTTGTTTGCTTGTTTCTCCAGAAGAAAAAATTTTCAAAGGGAAATGTGTTGCCCATGTGGAAGAGATGAAACAAACAATGGCATAAGCATTAAAAGGTATCAAATTTGACAAGTTCAAAAACTGTTTTGAGCAGTGGAAAAGGTGTCTTGATAGGTGTATCGCATCAAATGGAGAGTAATTGAAGGTGAATGGAGTTTAACATGCAAGAATAAATGCACAATTTTTTAAATAAATAAATTTCAGAATTTTTGCTCCCCCCTGTATATGAGACATCTGTTGTTTATTTTTCTTTACTTCAGTTTTACTTGTAATCATAGCCAGTCATGCACTGCAGTATTGATTCACCATGAATCACTTGCAATGGCATGTAAACAACTTTCTCTTTGGTTTTGCTTATGTATTTTCTTCTTCCTATAGTATGTACTACTCCTTTCCTCTACAAATATAATATGATTTATTTTGCGAGGTCCAATACGCACTTCAACATTTTTATTTAGATTTCTCTGGTCATGAGTTTAGTTATTAACTAACTACTCTAGTCCCTACATTAATTTATACACATATGTATTTTTAGCATTTGACTGGCATATAGATGATGTTCTATATGTTTTCTGTCTCTGTTTTTTATAGTCAATAAATTTTCTTATTGATTTTTGAAACATCAGAACTTAAAATAGTGACACACGGTAAGTGGTTAAATATTTGATGAATGGGTACATTAATGAGTGATAAAATGAATGTATGAAAGAAAAGATGGGAAGGAAAAATTAGATCATTTCAGTTGCTGCTACAATATCATGGAAACATAAGGGTTTATTGTGAAGATAATTATATAGGTGACTACTCTGCATCTTTGATTAAGAAGGTGAATTCTGTATTGTTTGGCAATCTCATCCACAGAAATCATGCTAGTTTGAGAGGTGGGGAGAAATATTATGCAGGATATGATGATTGAGAGATAATCTATCTTGCAAGATCTGTGTATTTATTATTATGCAAATTACTAGGAAATGCATGCAATAAATGGGTCATTAAAAGGACTTCCTGACATCACTAGAAGGATGTACTGTTAAACAAAGTAGAAGATATTGACAAAGATCATGGGGACACAGGCAATTCATGTGGATGTTGAAGGATGGTAGCGATTAAACATGGAAAGTAATGCGAAGGAAATATGTGTAATTTAGAGAAAATATATATAAAAAAAGCAAAGATGGCAAAAATATATTGGAAAGAAAACAGCTGGGGAGAGGAAAGTAAGGCAAAATGAGTGAAAATAATTTTTAATGTTATTTAATTATATATATGGTATATTCAAATGAAAGGATTATTTGGAATTCTTAAATTTTCTTTCTATGTAAGCAAGATCACAATGATAGGTAGGTTATAAATAAAAACACATTTTATATCAGTATGTTTCAAAAGTAAATATGACATGGATATTTAATAATGTTGAACATATACCCAGATTTGTTAGCTATACTGTCATAGTTGCATTGTGAGAAATGATGCCAACACGCAGAGAGTAGAAATGTGAGTCCTTTATTGATGCCGGCGACCAAGAGCAGACTAGTGTCCCAAAGAACTCTCAGCCCCGAACTGAGTGAGTAGGTTTTTAAAGGTAAACATTACATAAGCTATACAGTTTGATTGATATTTCTTGGCAAACCATATGATTAGTAAGGGGTACAGATGGTTACAGAATTTATGCAACTAGGGAGTTTCCAATTACTGAGGGGCACACGAATGTGGGCGTGTGGTGTGATTACAAGAAGGTTGCATAAGGGGGTCATCTCTAGGCTAAGATGGAAGATCTGTTACAAAATGGAGTTACTCATGTCAAGCAAGCTAGTTGAGCAGGCTATTATAGGTTTTTCAGATAGATATTTCATTTCCTCCTTTTAGTTGTTTATAAGTCAATATGTTGACTCATCTGTCATAAGTCTATTATTATACTGGGGTCTTATATACATAAGTTTCACAGAACTGATTCATTGTTTGACAAAGTGAATAATCCAATTTATTCCACAGGGCCCAATAAGGAGACTGAGGCAAAGTATGAGGGGTCCGACTAGACTAGTAAAGAGAGTAGTTAACCATGGGTTCCAATCAAAAATAGCCTGGAACCAGGATCTATTATGTTCTTTTTCTTTTTGTCATTTGTCTAAATTTTCTCAGAACTTTTGGAGGGTATCTTTAATAACCCCTTATTTGTTGACGTAAAAAAACAAGCTGTTTCAAGGGTTACACAGAGTACCACTTGGGATAGGAAAAGTAAATCTAGGTCTTTACGATTTTGAAGGATAACTTTAGCCAAGGATTCTACCTGGTCATGGAGGTGGTCCATGGCAAAATGCAGATTCCCCAGGTCACGTCAATTTCCTGGGCAAGGTTAAATAAACCCAGTTCTCCACGGACCAGGGCAGCAGTGCCAATTTCAGCTGTTCCTGCTCTACTTAGCC
>CAUYQG010041250.1:0-11651 GCA_963574415.1 Tarsius wallacei | reverse complement strand
TTTTATTTTTTTCAGTATTTTTTATTATCATATTGTGGGGTACAGTTAAGGATTAGATGTACAAATATGCTTCGTTCAGACACCCTTGGTGATAAAAGGTGTCTCCCCGTCCCCAGGCAGATATTGAGTATCATTAATCCCAACCCCCCACCCCACCCCACCCCCTGGCAGAGAACGCATATAAAAAGTTAGTAGTAAAATAGTAAAGCCAATAATAAAAACAATATGGAGATTTCTCAGAAAAACTAAAAATAGAACTACCATATGATTCAGCAATCTCACTAATGAATATTTATCCAAAGGAAAGGAAATCAGTATATCAAAGGGATACCTGAATTCTCATGATTATTGCAGCTCTATTTATAATAGTTAAGATATGGAACCAATCTAAGTGCCTATCACTGGATGAATGGAAAAATAAAATATGGTATATATACACAATGGAATACTATTCAGCCCTAAAAAAACAAAATTCTAGCCTGTAATTCCAGTACTTTGGGAAGCCGAGGTGAGTGGATTGCCTGAGCCTGCGGGTTTGAGACCAGCCGGGGCAACTTGGCAAGACCTCATCTCTACAATAAAATAAAAAATTAGCTGGGCACAGTAGTGCACGCCTGTAGTTCCGGCTACTTGGAAGGCTGAGGCGGAAGGACAGCTGCCCAGCAGGTTGAGGCTGGGGTGGCTGTGAGACTCCAACTCAAAACAAACAAACAAACAAAAGATCCTGTCACTTGCAGCAACATGAATGGCACTCAAGGTCATTATGTTAAGTGAAATAAGCCAGGCACAGAAAAAAAAAATATTGTTTTAACTCATACATGGGAGCTAAACAAGTGAATTTCACAGAGATAGAGAATAGAATGATAGATGCCGGAGGCTGGGAAGGGTGTGTGTGCAGGCAGGAGAATGAAGCAAGGTTGGTTAATGGGTAAAAAATATATAGTTAGGGCCGGGTGCGGTGGCTCACGCCTATAATCCCAGCACTTTGGGAGACTGAGGTGAGAGGACTGCCTGAGCCCAAAGATTCAAGACCAACCTGGGCAATTTGGCAAGACTTCATCTCTACAATAAATAAAAAAATTAGCCAGGTGTGGTAGCGTGTGCCTGTAGTTCCAGCTACTTAGAAGGCTGAGATGGAAGGATCGCCTGAGAGCCCAGAGGTGGAGGCTATGGTGGCTATGAGCGTGCCACTGCACTCTAGCCTGGGCGACAGAGTGATACTCTGACTAAAAAAAAAAATATATATATATATATATATATATATATATATATATATATATAGTTAGAAGGAATAAGTTCTAGTGTTCGACAGCAGAGTACGAACTATAGTTAACAACAATGTATTATATACTTCAAAATAGCTAGAAGAGAGGACTTGAAATGTTCCCAACACATAGAAATGATAAATACCTGTGGTGGTGGATGCCTTAAATAGCCTGATTTGATCACTACACATTCTGAGCATGTAACAAAATATCACATGGACCACCATAAGTATGTACAAATATTGTGTCCATAAAAAAAAGTGTCTTTAATGGGTAAAAAATCTGAACAATTTCTCTAGAGAAGACATACAAATGGCCAATAAGCACACAAAAAGACGCTCAACATCATTAGCCAAAGTAATGTAAAGCAAAATCATAATGATGTGCCACTTCACACACATTAGAATGGCTACAATAAAAAAGATAGTAATGAGTATTGGCGAGGATGTGGTAAATTGGGACCCCTGCACTATGCTGCTGGTGGCAATGTAAAATGGTGCAACCTGCTGTGGAAAACAGTATGGCATTTCCTCAAAAGGTCAAGCAGAGTTACCACGTGACCCATGGATCCCACTCTTAGTTCTAGAGAAAACATATGTCCATGCAAAAGCTTATACAAGAATGTTCATAGCAGCGTAGTTCATAATAGCCAAAGAGTAGAAATGACCCAGATATCCATCAACTGATGAATGAGAAAATAAAATGTGGTATATCCATACAATGCAGGAATTCGGCAATAATGAAGTGCTGATAAATGCACAACATGGGTGAATCTTGAAAACATGCTGCTAAGTAGAAGCAGGCAGTCACAAAGGCCACATATTGTATGAATCCACTTATATGAAACATTCAGAATAGGGAAATTTATAGAGACAGAATGTAGATTACTGGTTGCCTAGGACTGGGGGAGTTAGGGAGTGGCTGCTAATGGCTAGGGTTTTTTTAAAATTTCTTTTTTACTTTTTCTATTTTTAAACACAAGGTCGTGCTTTGTGGCCTAGGCTGGAGTGCTATGGCGTGATCATAACTCACTGCAGCCTTGAAGTCCTGGGCTCAAGTGATCCTCCCACCTCAGCCTCCTGAGTAACTGGGACTACAGGAGCGTGACACCATGCCCAGCTAATTTTTAAAACATTTGTTTTGTAGAGACAGGGTTCTTTCTATGTTTCCCAGGCTGGTCTCGAACTCATGGCCTCAAGAGATCCTCCCTCCTCACAAAGCCCTGGAATTATAGATGTGAACTACGTGCCTGGCCAATTATGGGGTTTCTTTTCAGAAGGATGAAAATGTTCTAAAATTATGGTGATGGCAGCATAATTCTGTGACCACACTAAAAACTAACCTTAAATGGGTGAGCTGTACATATGAATACATAGAACAGTGTAAATGATATCTCAATAAACCTGTTACATTGCTCTCTACTCGGCCCTGCCCTGCCCAGGCTTTTGACCTTACTTCTTACCTCTCCCCTGCCCACTCTCCGCTAGCCAGGCTGCACTCCTTCCTCTGCCTCAGACATACCAGTTTGTTCTTGCCCACCACCTTAGCACTCACTACTCCCTCTCGGTAGAACATTCCTCCCCCTTTCACCTGACTGGATGCTCCCTTTCCCTAGATAGTCCCACCCCCAGGATGGGTCTGGTGCTTCCTCTGGGCTCACGCAGCCCCCTCACTTCCCTCATACCAGCCCTAATCACCCTGGCCCGTGTTTCCCCCTCACAGCCCTAATCATTCTGCCTGTCTTCCCATCATAGCTCTGACCACTGTACCCTGTGCTTCTGTCACCAAAGTCCAGATCACCCTGGCCTTGGCTTCCTCTACCATTCTGCCTGTGCTCCCCACTTCCCCACCACACTCTGGACTGTCATTGTCAGCGACGGGTCTGTGTCCCTACTGGACTGGGGTCTCCTTGAAGAAGGGGCCCGGCACTGCTGACCTCAGGGCAGAGCATGAAGTCTCGGACTCTGATGAACGAAGGAATGGTGGCCCTCTCAGCCCTGGAAGCCAGGAATCCTGGCTCTTGCGGGCCACGTACCTACATACATGACGGTGCCCCGGCGAGGGGACTGTCCGGTTGCCCGCACCTCACAACGGCTGCCCACAGAGATGGCACTGGCTTGAGCCTTCTCCTCGGTGAGGCGCTGCTTGGCCTCGGCCTCTTGCTGTGCCCGCTCCTCTTCATTGTATCGTCCGAGCTTGCTGCGCTTCAGGAAAGAGCGAACTGAGTCTGTGGGCAGACAGGGGCGGGGTCAGACATGGTCACTGGGGCTGGACCTCTAGCCTAATGGAACGATGTTCCACCCACAAGGGGCCAACATTCACAGAGAAACTCTTCTAGGTGTCAAAGGGCTGTCACTCGAGCCCCCAAATCTCCTACCACAGCCTCGGCCTCTCCCCAGGACTCGTGGGGCCTCCACACAACCCTGAAACTGAAGGAATGCCACCTGCCCCTGTCTGTTGCACAACTGTCACAACCCCTCACACCTCTCAGCCCCCATTCCCCGTCTGTCCCTGTCCTCAGTCTCACCCCATCCCCTTCCATCCCATGCTCTCTGCCCATACCACCAACCTCCCCGCCTGGTCCTGTCTATTCTGCCTGCCACCCCCCGGTAACTGCACACATTCCCTCTGGCCCCCATGTGCCCCCTTCATCCCCATGGGTCCGTACCTTGCCTCTGGTCGTAGGCTTCTTGTGAGATCGTGTATTTCTCCACCCTGGACACGTCCTCATACTCCCCAAGGCGGGCACCACTGTGGTCAATAACCTGTGGGGAGGGAGGGAGGTCAGTGGGGAGCAGGCTCCAGTCAGGGAGGCCTGGGGCTCTGATGCAGCTGCACTTGGCAGTGTTCTACAGTTTTAAGTCTTTCCTGTCTGGGAAAAGACACATTTATCTTCCCTTGCCTTTACTGCAGGCTTCTCTCCTGAGTCCAGCATAAAGAGCAAAACCAGGGGCAACCCCCTCGGATCCCCTCCCATTGTGGGAGCTTTCCTGTCCTCTCGATAAATGCTGCTTTCTAAGAAAAAAAAAAAAAGAACGAAAACAGGTGTCTATACTGGCCTTCTCCCCTTCCTCATCCCCATTCAAGCTCCTGGAGGCCGCCTCTGTCCCCAGAAGTCCCCCACATGTTGTATCAACATCACTGATGACCTGGAAGTCACTGAGTCCAACTGGCAGAGCTCAGGCTTTGCACACAGCCCTCTGGGCAGTGCATCTACCCTCTCTGGACCTCTGGGACTACCTAACCTGGCCCCAACCTCTAGACCCCAAAGCATCTCCTCCAGTACATGCTCCAACATTCATTCACTCGTCACCATGGAGTTCAGTTAGGCCCTGTAATGGGCACTGCGAAAACAGACACACCTGGCCCTCAAGCAGTGCTCGCTCTGCTGGAGACCATAAACAGAGAACAGGCATGTGTATTAAACACCAGATGAAGACGGGCTATGAAAAAACATGCAACAGAAGAGGCTTAAGGATCATGGGAGGGTAGTGAGGGCAGGGTTCTGAAAGTAGGACATCTGAACCAAGGCCTGAAGGATGAGAACAGCAGGTTCAAAGGGCCAGAGGTAGGAGCGTCCTTGGTCTTTTAGAGAGAGTGGTGTAGGTGGGCTAGAGTGAGCCAGAGGGAGAGGAGGAGATACAACGGATTTTCCCTGGAGTGAGGTGTAGCCAGGGCAGGATGCTGAGCCAGGAGGGCCCTGACCTGACTCGGGTAGTCACAGGCTCCCTGTGGCTGTGAGTGGGCAGCAGGGAGGCCAGGGAGGAGGCTGCTGTGATGAGGAGGGGTGTGGAGGCTGGGCCAGGGCGGGGACAGTGGAGGGGGAGAATTTAGATTCTGAAGAGATTTTGTAGGTTGAGCCAACAGGGTATGCAGACAGACTGGATGTGAGTATGAGAGAAAGAAAAAGCTCAAGGACAACCCCAAGGTGTTTGGCCTGAACCACTGGGCCAACATGGCAACACAGAAATGGCCCTCATCTCCAGATCAAGGGTCCCTGAGAATTTCTACTTTCTATGTTAGTGATTTCTGTCAAGGTGAAGTTCTGCTATTTTAAACAATGAACGCGGGTGATATTAAAAGCAAAAAGAATTTTAGAAAAAGTAAAAATTCCCCAGAGGTTCCACCTCTGGGACACCTTCCTAGAATGTCCAAGGAAGTCAGAGGCCTGTCTGTATCCAAATCCCCCTGGTGTGAAACCCTTCTGTCTGAGGAAACCACTGCTTATGCCTGACCCACTCACATTCCCAGGCTGTGGCTGCCCGGGTCAGCCCAAAGGCTCAGTCCTATGCACCTGGTAGAGTCCTGACCCACACCTGCTACAGTCCAGGCCTCATCACCTCATCTGGACTATCGCAGCAGCCTCCTCCATGTCTCCCTACTCTTCTTGTCCTCCACATGCAGCCAGAGGGGTCTCCTGGCTCACAGTTCGTCCTTAGGTCGTACCCACTGTGCTTCCTCCTTGCATATGCTGTGCCCTCCTTCTGGGGCACATTTTCCCTTCTTCAGTCAACTTTTTTTTTTTTTTTTTTTTGAGCTGGAGTGTTGGAGTCTCATTCTGTCACCCAGACTGGAGTGCAGTGGCTGCTCCCGGCCACCGCAGCCTCGACCTGCTGGGTTCCGGCGATCCTTCCACCTCAGCCTCCCAAGTAGCTGGAACTACAGGCGCGCACTACCACACCCGGCTAATTTTTGATTTATTGTAGAGATGAGGTCTCGCCAAGTTGCCCAGGCGGGTATCGAACCTGCGGGCTCAGGCAATCCATTCACCTCAGCCTCCTAAAGCGCAGGATTACAGGCTGAGTCACCGAGCCTGGCTCAACTTTTTCTGTTCTTCAGGTTTCTGCTCAGGCAGCACTTTCTCTAGGAAGTCCTCCCAGACTTTACTCTTGGGTCAAGCACCCCAGTATACTATGGTCTTCCGGCTCCATGGTCTCCTCCCACCTGGCCCTTGTCACCACTGACCCTTCACAGTTGGTCCTTTGGTCATTTAGCTAACATCTACCTCATACACTGGACAGAACTAAAACAGGGACACTCATTCCTCATCTTCTCAGATGTGGCTCACAACTATACTCCTGGCGCAATGTGGATGTTCAGTGAACATTTATTGAATAAATGACAGAAGAAAAAAAAAACCAGTTTTCCAGGCACACTGACTTCTAGAGTCATGCAGAGTGGGGTCAAAATTCTAGTTACAGCTCATCTTTAAGGAAATAAATTCCACCCTGAAGCTAAATTCTCTCTTCTGCAAAGTGGGGATAATTATACCATCTCCCCGGTCTTATTTTCTGGACTCAACTAATCAACAATGATTCACTGAGTATCCTCTCTGTGCCAGGCACTATTCCAGGTGCTGGGGACACAGCAGTGAACTAGAGTGAGGAAAATTTCTGCCCTCATGGCACTCTAATAGGGGAAGACAGACAATAAACAAACCAGATCAATGAGAAAATCCAGAGCATGTCAGAGGGTGGGAATAGTTGAGGACAAAAATCTAAAATAAAGCAAAAAAAAGATCAAGAGATAAGGTTAAAATTGTGTAGTACTGAGGCTGATGAAGGCTTCACTAGAAAGGTGTGACTGGAAGAGGGAGGGTGAGTCTTGAGAATATAGTACATGCAAAGGCCCTGAGGTAGAACTCACCTGGGATGTCTAAGGAGCAATGTGGCTGGTACAGACTGAGTGAGGTGATGCGGGGGAGAGGTGGGATGGCAATATGGACAGAAAGGACAATGTCAGCTGACGCACATTGTTCTCTGTGTTCTGGCTTCTGCCAGCCTGTCCAGTCTTATCACTCGCCATGATCCATCTCTTCCTTTAGGCCACCGTACACTCTGTTCCTGCCACCTGGCATGCCCTTCCCACCTTTTCTCCTGGGTCACTCTTTCCTCATCTTTTAGGTCTCAGCTCAGCCATTCCTTTCTCCAGGAAGCCCTCTCTGATTCTCCCAGGTGGAGTCAGGCCCTTCTTCTGGGTGTCCCCAGTCCCCTAGCCCAGACCACTCTGGGCTGTTCCTGTCTAGTGACTAGTCTGTCTCTCACCATGCTGGACTGGGGGGCTCCATGAGGGTAGGGCCTATCTTGGATATCACCAAAGGCAAGGCACAGCAAGTATTTGTTGAGTAAATAAATGAGTGTGGGGAGGATCCCAGGTAGGGAGGGCTCACGTGGATGCGGCAGCCGTCATCTACTGGGTACGAGCCCAGCAGTGCATCCTCCTGATCCAACTTGCTGTAGAACTTGTCGTCAGCTCCATACAGCTCCAGCTCCATGCAGGAAGCAGGGCTGCCCACCACCAGCTCCAGTTTACACTACGAGGAGGGAACAGAGTGAGGGGAGAAAGGCGGCCAGTGGGCCCCCCCCCGCCCCGTCTCTGAGGCTCCGCCCCTCGCATCAGTAACCATCACCACATTCCTGCAGCTCCAAAAGCCCCACCACTCGGGACACACCGGGTCCGCCCCTCCCGGGCGCCCGCCCCTCTGCTCTTTCCCCCGCCCTCGGGACTACCTGATTTATCCCCGGCCCCGCCCCTAACCTCCGGAATCTCGGGGGTCTCTCCGGCCCCGCCCCGCCGCGGCCCCTTCCCGGGTCTCTGCAACCTCGGATTATCCCTGGCCCCGCCCCGTGGCCCTCTGGCCCCTCCCCGCGTTCGGGAAGCCCCCCTCTTTGCCCCGCCCCTCCGGGCCCCGCCCCCACGGCCACACCTTGAACTCCGCGATGGTGAGGCTGCGACTGTACCGCTTCTCAGAGCGGAAGCTGTTGAGGGAGCTGCTGATGAACACGGTCACCGTGGGCGCCGACAGCCCCGTCACCTCCATCTCGCCGCGCCCTGCCGGGGCCCACAGCCCGGTCCAGCCGCCTCACACCGGCTCCGCAGCCGCCGCCGCTGCTTCTGGGATATCCGCCCCGCCCCTTCTCCGGACCAGGCCAATCCGCACTCCCCTGGCAGGAGGGCCCACCAATCGCCGCTGTCCCTTCTCCACCGCCAGGCGGGGCTCTCCCGTATTCCCGGGTAGGCCCAGCCAATCCCGAGACGCCTTCCACCGTTCAGCGTTCTCCCAATAGCGGCCCGGAAAACGGCCAGGGCGGGCGGCGGTGGCTGAAGCCGGGAGGAGGAACTGGCAAGAGTGAGCCCTGCCCGAAAAGGCTGAACTTGCGCATGTGCTGGGCCTTCAGCCAAGCAAAAGGCCGCGGCTTCTTTCTTGCATGCTCAGAGCTTTGCGGGTTACGCTGCGCGTCGTCTGCCCGACTCTAGCACCAGACACGTACTATTCTGTAAACGGGGGATGGGGGGACGAGGATGGAAGCGATTATCCTAGGATAATCAAAATACTGGAGCAATCGATCCAACCTCCGCGCGGAGGGAGCCGAGCGCACGTGCGCAACTCCGCCCCTCTTTTGGCGAAGCAACTAGGCCTGGCCCATCCCGCGACCCGTAGCGGCGCGGAGGCAGCGCCGAGGGCTCGGCGGGCGGCGCGTCGCTATGGAGCCCGATGGGACCTACGAGCCGGGGTTTGTGGGTATTCGGTTCTGCCAGGAATGGTGAGGCCTGGGACACCGGCGGGGAGGGGAGGGGGGGAAGGAATGTCTCCGGGACTGACTGCGACCACCCCTCCCCACAGTAACAACATGCTGTATCCCAAGGAGGACAAGGAGAACCGCATCCTGCTCTACGCGGTGAGCGCGAGTCCGCTGAGCCCCGGGTCTTTCCAGCGTGACCCTGCCCCACTCCGTGCGACTCGTGCTCCCTGTCTGCCCCCGGCCATCCCCGAGTGACCCCGGCTCCTGCCTCGTCCATCCCCGAGGCGACTGACTTCGAGACTCCGTCCCTAGTCCTCCTCTCCGGGAATCACCCCGTCCTCCCTTCCAGGCCCGTCGGGGTTCCCCCCGTGACCCCCTCTCCCACACTCGCCCTCTTGCAGTGCCGGAATTGCGATTACCAGCAGGAGGCCGACAACAGCTGCATCTACGTCAACAAAATCACGCACGAAGTGGAGTGAGTGGCGGATCGGAGCCTGGGGGAAGGGTGTTGGCTCCGGAGGCCTGGTCTGAGCATAATCGCGCGTCCCTCATCCCTGCAGCGAGCTGACCCAGATCATCGCTGACGTGTCCCAGGACCCCACGTTGCCGCGGACCGAGGACCACCCGTGCCAGAAGTGAGCGCGCAACTGGTTTTGGGGAGGGAAGGTGGCTCAGCCCCCACTGAGCGAAGAAGGGAGGAGGGAAAGGTGTCAGGTGGCGAGCGACACAGCTGTCCCCTTAGGTGCGGCCACAAGGAGGCGGTGTTTTTCCAGTCACACAGTGCCCGGGCCGAGGTGAGTGACAAGATGACTTCCTGAGTGAGTATCTGGGGCTTGGTCCTTTCCCAGGATGAACACACCAGTATTGGAGTGAGCATGCCCTTCCCAGAATCCTGGGCTGAACCTTTACCGGTTGAGAAAGTTCTCTTGTCTGTTCTTTTGGGATGCAGTTCTGCTGTTCCATGCTGTACCTTCCTAACGATTTGCTCTTTCTGCCAGGACGCCATGCGCCTGTACTATGTGTGTACGGCCCCACACTGTGGCCACCGCTGGACTGAGTGACCCCCCTCTCCCCCGAGCTTAATAAATGCCAGGTTTTGTGCACGAGCTTCCTGTATTTATTAGTCTTATGGGAGGATGCTGGTACACGTCTCAGGCAGTGCGATGCAAGGCCCGGTGCTGTGCGTAGGCGTCAGGCCGGGAGCTGGTGAAGCCACAGTCCTCACACACGTGCAGCTTCTCGCGGCGCTCACGGTAGCCATAGCTGGCTGGCTGCCCGTGCACCTTAGCAAGGTGAGTTTCGAGGGAGCAACGCTGCGTAAATGCTTTCCCACAAGAATTGCAGCGGAACGGCCGGATTCCTGCATGCATGGGACATGAGACAGAGAGGACAATGGCCTCTGTACTAAAGCCTCTCCGCCTTGCCTTCCAGCGTTGAACATTTCTGATCCCTCTTCCAAGCTCTTCAGCCCTTACCCCATGACCTGCCATCTGCTACCCCCACCCAGTACAAACATGGACCAGATATCTATGTCCCCAGTCTCCCTCACCAGGATGCTCCTTTCTCTGGGGGCGAGGGAGGGAGGCCTTCCCTTATATCCTTCAATCTGGGGACGGAATCCTATAATCAGCACCCATCTTTACACCCCTTGGTAGGCTCCTGCCCTGGTACCACCTTTCACCCACCTGCTGGGGTAATGCTGTCTCAAGCCTCCCATTAGCTGTGTCACCAGCCCACATATACAAATACCGGCAATTCCACATCCCGGTATCTTTCTCCATTTTGTTCCATCCCTGCCTGGGGCCCAGCAGCCTCTCCCGGTCCCTGCCACTGCTCACCAGTGTGAGTCCTCATGTGGCGCTTGAGATCGAAGGCGTCATGAAAGCCCTTGCCACAACAGTGGCACACATGGCGGCGCGCTGGGCTGTGGCACTTGAGGTGCCGCGTCAGCATGCGTTGCAGTGGGAAGGCTTTGGGGCAGAGCGGGCAGCCAAGAGTCCCTGGGCCCCTGGGAGCAGAGGCTAGGGTGCCCTGCATGGGCTGCTGGAGGGATGCAGAGTTAGCTCCTCTGGCAGGACCCTTCCCGCCCTTTGTTACTCTGCAAACAAGTGTTTGTGGAGGAGTGCCCAGAGCCAAGGGGGAGCAGTGATTTGTGTCCATGCCACTCTCTCCAAGGCCTTCCATGGCCATCCCCCATTATCCTCACCTTACTTGATATTTCTCCATAGCAAGTACCATCTTCCAATGTAATATACACTTTGCTAATTTTATTGTTTATACCCCCAATCCCCACCAGAACATAAGCTGCATAAAAGAGTGAATTTTTGTTTTACTCCTACTACTCAGTGCCTAGAATACTGCCTGGCTCTGAATAAATACTGAAATAATTTTTTTTTTTGAGTTGTAGTCTCCCTCTGTCACCCAGGCTGGAGTGCAGTGGCACGCTCATGGCCACCGCAGCCTCGGCCTGCTGGGTTCAGGCAATCCTTCCGCCTCAGCCTTCTAAGTAGTTGGAACTACAGGCATGCGCTACCACGCCTGGCTAATTTTTTGATTTATTGCAGAGATGAGGTCACGCCAATTTGCCTGGGCTAGTCTCGAACCTGTGAGCTCAGGCAATCTTCTCACCTTGGCCTCCCAAAGTGCTGGGATTACAGGCGTGAGCCACCACGCCCAGCAAAATAATCTTTAAAAAAATTTTTCTTAAGTTATAAAGCCTGGGTGCAGTGGCTCACACCTGTAATCGCAGCACTTTGGGTGGCTGAGGTGGGAGGATTACTTGAGTCCAGAAGTGTGAGACTAGCCTGGGTAACATAGCAAGAGCCCATCTTTCTTTTTTTTTGAGTCAGTCTCACTCTGTCGC
>CAUYQG010041248.1:0-12555 GCA_963574415.1 Tarsius wallacei | reverse complement strand
ATAATATTGTTCATCATTTGTTTATGTTTTCTCTAATACTTTTCAGAGTTTTGTAGTTATCAACATACAGTCCTTGTACATATTTTCCTAGATTTATACCCAATATTTCATATTTATTGGTGCTATTCTAGTTGTTTATTGCTAGTACATGGAAGTACTGTTGATCTTTATATATCAAATTTACATCCTGCCACATCACATTCCATTTGTTAGTTCTAATAGATTTTAAAAAGTTATTTGGGATGTTTGTATATAGATAATCATGCTATTTGCGAATAAACAGTTTTATTAATTACTTTGAAATCTGTGTGGTTACTATTTTTTTTAACTTTTTTTCCTGTTGCACTGGCTAGGCTCCCAAGTATGTTGTTCAATAGGAGATACATTTGCCTTATTCCAATTTTAGAGAGAAAGCATTTAGTCTTTTGCCATAAGTATGATGTCAGCTTTAGATATTTTGTAGATCTTTTTTATTGGACTAAGAAACTTCCTTTCTATTCCAAGATGACTAAAGAGTTATTATAATTAAATGGTTTTTGACAAATGTCAAATTCTATTTGTACTTTTAAGAAAATCATAAGATTTTAAAAAATCATTTTTTGGTTGATATGGGAAATTGCATTGATTGATTTTTGAATAATGAGCCAACCTAGCATTCTTGGGATAAATCCTATTTGAGTATATCATCTTTTTCATATATGGCTTGATTTGATCGGCTAAAATGTTTAGAAGTTTACATCTAATTTTATGAGGCTTGTTTTCGTATCATTTTCTTTTCTTATGATGTTTTATTTGTTTTGGGTTCAAGGTAATCTTGGTCTTATAAAATGAGTTGGGAAGTCCTTCCCCTACTTTTTTCTGGGGAAAACATGTAAAATTGGCATTTTTTTTCCCCTTCCTTAAATATTTGGTGCAATTTTTTTAGTGAAGCCATATGAGCCTGAAATTTTCTTTGTTGGAAGTCCTATTTCTGCAATTGTGTTTTTTAACTGCAAATTCAATTTGTTTAATTCAGTTTATTTCTTTTTTAAATGAGCTTAGGGGTTTGTGCTTTCAAAAAATCTTGCTATTTCATATAAGTTGTTCAATGTATAGGCATGAAATTATTTGTAGCACTCATCATTCATTTAATGTTAGTAGCGTCTATTCTGATGTCCAGTCTTTCATTTCTCATGCAGATAATGTATGTCTTCTCTCTTCCTCCCTCTCTCTTTCTCTCTCTCTCTCTCTCTTTTTACTCACTCTAGCTATGGGTTTACCAATTTTATTAACTTTTCCAAAGAACCAACGTTCAGTTTCACTGTATTTTTTTGTTGGTTTGTTTTCAATTGCGTGAAATTTTTCTCTCAATGTTTTTTCTTTTTTCCCCCTCCTTGCTTAAAAGTTGAATTATTTGTATTTTTCCATTTATTTAGATGGAACTTGAGATTTTTTATTTTTTTATTTTTATTTTTTTTAACAATAGAAGAGACAAAGTTATTTTGTATACATGTGGTGACACACAAAAAACTGGCTCACTCCATAATTAGAGACAAGGGTTTGTATATTTATCTTAGCAGGTGAAAAGGAAAAATAAGAAAAGACTTCTATCAGAAAAACAAATGACCTTTTAAGGGAATGGAGTATCAAAAATTGTGTGATAGTGTTTGTTTTAAGAATCATCCTTGAGATTTTTTTCTAATATAAAAATTTAATGCTCTACATTTTCCCCCAAACACTTCTTTACGTGAATTATAGAAATTTTGATTTTTAAAATTTTTATTCATCTCTAAATATTTTATAATTTTTCTTGTTATTTCTTTTTTGACCTGTAGGATATTTAGAATTGTGTTTTTAAGCCAGGCTCAGTGGCTCAGCCTGTAATCCCGCGCCTTGGGAGGCTGAGGTGAGTGGATTGCCTGAGTCCGTGGGTTCGAGCCCCGCCTGGGCAAGCGAGACCTCATCTCTACAATAAATTACAAAATTAGCCGGGCGTGGTAGCGTGCGCCTGTAGTTCTAGCTACTTGGAAGGCTGAGGCGGAAGGATCACCGGAGCCCAGCAGGTCGAGGCTGTGGTGGCCGAAAGCGGCCACTGCATTCCAGTCTGGGCGACTGAGTGAGACTCCAACTCAAAAAAAAAAAAAAAAAAAAAAAAGAAATTATTACCTGGAAGAGGTTATGTGATTCACCCAGCTACACAGACAACTGGTGATACAGCTGGAAACAGAACACAGGTCTCCTAGAATCCTGCTGAGAGGCCACAGATCAGCATCTGGCAAGATGACAATAACTCACAAACTAGCTGAGCCTCTAGCACTTTAGACCTCTTCTTCCTCTGGCCAATGCAAAAAAAAAATTTTAATAGCATTTTGGGGTGTATTGAATATACAGTTAAGCAAATTATGAACTACATGTTTATATTTCCTTTTTAAAAGGTGAGAAAGAGGCAGAAAGAACATAAAAATCAGTGTTACTCCTGAGAATAAAACCTATTGTAAAAGCCAATGAATAACATGTACTCATGTTTAGTATTTGTCATGTTTAGTATTTGTAAAAGTTAAGGTCTACATAAAATTCTCTCAAGTAATTTACATTCTCATTTGCAAGATAACACATGTGCAAATGATTCAGGACAATAGGAGAGATATCATAAGGCAGAACTAGAATAACTGCCAAATGAATTATAGAAACAATACCATTTTGAAAAAAGGTACCCTGGAGTAGGCCTTAAGAGAAGGTAAGGCTTGAAGTTAAACCTTGTCAGCCCTTGTGGGATGACAAATAAGGTTTTAAAAAGTAAATAGAGAAGTTAATTAAATTAAACAGACCTAAGAGTGTTCTCTAAGGTACTAGGCTTGGGGCTTGTGGTAGGAAGTGGGAAGCATTAGCTATTTCAAACTGGGTGGGCAGAGAGAGTCTCTTTGGTGTGAGATTTGAGCTTGAATGAATGATACAGAGGAATGAAGAATGCAATGATGGGAGGAGAGAAGAAGAACATTCTAGCCAGAAAGAACTAATACAAATGACTCCATTACTCATCTGTATATTAGGCTCCATAGGTGTAAAACACAGAGATCTTGTTCAATGGTAAAAGAACGGGATATAAATTTCTAAACCTAAATTTAAATAATTCTACAAACTTCTTTCTGAGCTGTTTCTCCATCAGTAATTACTGCCCAGAAGAACATGCAAGATAATGTACTTGGAAGTGTTTAGAAAGAGAAAATATATCAAAGTTACAACAATCAGTTCAAACACATAGGAAAGACATTATAATATGATGCTTACATACATAACGTTAAACATGGAAAACTGAGTTATGATCACTGCTAACACGGGCATTAGTAGAGCACCTTTTTACCTTACCGGTCTTTACATTTTTTCTTACTGTTGCTTTTTATGTATACGCTTTATCTGCCTTGCCAGATTGTAAGCTCCCTGCAGGTTGTAAGCAGCAGATCTTAAAGGTGGCACCTGACGCAGACTTTTAGTAAATACTAGCTAAATCGATACATTAAGCCAGTAATTCATTCCACTGTCCTTTGAGGATTCGTATGTGTGTGTGTTCAAAATCCCATCTACTTGCAAAGGATTAGAGGGGGCTTATGATATCACGAAAAGTTAACGGAAAAAAAATGCAGATTAAAAACAGAACAGAACCCATCTTAAAAAGGAGAGCAGTGATGGGGCAAGGAGCCGTGTTAAATACTACTACTAGCTTCGGCTGCTGTTTTTGCCTGCAGCAGGGAAAGCTAGAAGGGAATAGGCTGAATCCCCGCAGCAGGGCACTTGAATCGACCACCAAGTTAGGCATCCACGGTCATCTGCAGAGACCGGCTTCTCTCCGGACTGAAAGCAGAAGACTTTGATCGAGCGGGCGCTTTCAGAAAGGGGCAACAGCCGTCGGCAGGGAACAGCTATGGAGACAGACCTACACCCTACAGGACCCTTCACGGAGTCAGAGAAAACGCATCACCGAGCCAAGGCCGCAGAAGTTGCACACTCGGCTCCGCGGCCGTCCGAGCCAGGACCTCGGCTGCGATGCCACCACGGCTGCCTCGACAAGAGCATCCTGCGAGGTTCGCGCCCTAGTGCTCCGGCCCCGGCTTGGCAATCGCACAGCACCTGGATCGCTGCTTCTCCGCAACAGCCGGTCAGCACTGGCCCAGCTGCTCGCCGGCAGCCTCGGACTCAGGCGGGGCCGACGGCCCGCCCCGGGGGCAGGGTCTTCGCTCGGCCCTCGGACGGAGGGGTTCGGGGCAGGCGGCTGCCAAGCGCAACGTCCCGCGTCAGGGTGGGCCTCTGGCCGGCGGGGCGGGGGTGCAGGGAGGGAGGCAACTCGGGGCTGCCCCCTCGCACAACTCCAGGGGGGCACCGCGGCCGAGACCCCCTGCCCCCCGGCCGCGGTCACCTCTCCTGCAGCCGGACACGAAGGAGCGGCAGAAGCAGCTGGGAAGGCCAAGGAAAGCCCCTGCGCTGGGGACCACGGGGGGCCAACCCCCGTGCCCGGGAAGAAGGCGCTACCATCCCACTCCTCGCTCAGACCCCGGAGCTCACCCACCTGCCACGGCAGTCTCCGAAGTCTCCACCCCGGTCTCCCTGCCTCCGGAGGACTGGTGGCGATTGGCTTGCGCCGCTGTCTTGTTAACTCTCCCCCAAGCGTGAGTGGCGCAACTGTCGGGCTCCCGGCCTTGGTCCCGCCCTCCGCTTGCCGCCGAGGCCACGCCCCGCGTGACGTCACACAATGCCGCAGCGCGCCGGGGCGGGTCTCCGTCTCCGCCCCCAGCCGCTTTCCCCGAGCGGGCGGCCGCGTTGGGGGCGGGGCTGCGAGGAGGGCCCCCCCCGGGGAGGGGCGCGCGACGAGCCCGGTGACGTCACAACGCCCCGCCCCGTGCGCGCCGACGCCGGGAAGAAGGGGGTGTGGCCACGCCAGCGTCCGCGCGCCATCGAGCCCGAAGCGGCGGCGAGCTCCGTCTTCCCTGTGCATGGTTTTCCCCGCCAAGCGGTTGTGCTTGGTGCCATCCATGGAGGGCGTGCGCTGGGCCTTTTCCTGCGGCACCTGGCTGCCCAGCCGGGCCGAGTGGCTGCTGGCGGTGCGGTCGATCCAGCCCGAGGAGAAGGAGCGCATCGGCCAGTTCGTCTTCGCCCGCGACGCGAAGGCCGCCATGGTACTGCGGGGCTCTCTCGGTGCTGGCAGCCGCGGAGGCGGAGGTTGGGGGAGGCGGGCCGGGCTGCGGGGACCCCCGCCCCGCGCCCTCGCGTGGAGCCCCGCGCTCGGAGCCTCGGGGGCCGGCCCCGGGGCGCGCGCGCGCGCGGGCGAGCGGCGGGCATCGCCCTTCCCCGCGTGCGCACGGCCCGGCCCGCCTGCGCGGTCTTTGTAGCCGCCGCGGAGGCCTCGGTCGCCGAGAAGACGAGCCCCTTCCCCGTGGGGTTGCAGACGGACCCGACTGAACCACGGGATCGGTGCGGGGACGGCCCGCGAGACGGGTTTTTAGTTTTTATTTGGGGGGGGGTTCCTGAGTGTTTTCATTTTCAAGTGTCATCAGTTGCATTATTATTATTTGGCTTGGATTCGTAGCCCGTGCTTAGTCGGGCCTGTGAACGTATCTCACCACCCTCCAAGGGCACACCCACACATGGTAGGGCCCGAGGGAATATGGACAGTAGGGCCTGGGTTCTGTGGGACCGAAGCCAGGGACAGGAGTCCAAGGAGGATGCGGGTCCCGGACACGCCTTCCAGACTAGATAGCTTGGGGAAGACAGTATTTCCAGTGGATTTATTTCAGTTCATTTTTTTTCTTTTAAGCAGCAGATGGGAAATTGGATCTCAACACACCCCTACCTTGTAGTGCAGTTGGAAACGATCTCTAGTTAACATCGCTTCAAAGACAGTCGTGTTTTGAAAATGTTCCATGTTGAAACACCTTTCTATTTGAAATGCGAGCCAGTTGGTAATTTTTTTAAGGCGTTTTGGCGAATATTTTTTACACTTTTCTAGTTAACATGGAATTGTTTTAGAGAGTTGGTTTTAGAATTGAAGGAGAAATAAACCCTGAAATGTATTTTTTTGACTGTTATATATTTTGCCCATTTATATTCTTGGGATTTTTTTGGTGTGTTTTTAGTAATTTTTTTTGTTAATGGGGGTGGGAGAGAACAGAACAAGACAGGTCATTCTTTACTGATTGTTATGCTGAATGATCAATATATAGGACCTAGAATACACATTACACAGATGTGGGTACAATAGGGCTGCTCACTGCGGACTTTTATAACATCAAATGTAGAGCCAGCCTAAAATATCCAATAATAAGGGTACATAGTCCATACGCTTGTTGTACCTCAATACTGTGAAATATTATGCTACAGTTAAAAGTGCACAGGCCAGCCCAATATGTCCAGACATGAAATAATTCCCAATACTTACTAATTAAAAAGCTTATATGTGGTAGAATACTACATATGTATGATTTCGTGCATATGTTTATATAATTAGCAAAAACATGCGCAAATAACATGTATTTAAACTTAACATTGGTTTCAGGTTTTGCTAAGGCGGGCTTTAACCTTCTATCTACTTAAATATTGCTTGAATCTTAACACAGCATATTTAGTACTTATGTATTTTCTAAAGCTTTAAAAACAAAATGTTAGAAACCACAAAAATATATTTTGTATAGTACAGGCGACGTGCCTGTATCTTCAGTAGACATCCGTACATACCAAATGTTTCATGTACTTAACAGGCTGGTCGTCTGATGATAAGGAAATTAGTTGCAGAGAAACTGAATATCCCTTGGAATAATATTCGTTTGCAAAGAACTGCGAAAGGAAAACCAGTTCTTGCAAAGGACTCGTTGAATCCTTACCCCAATTTCAACTTCAACATCTCTCATCAAGGGGACTATGCGGTGCTTGCTGCTGAACCTGAGCTCCAAGTTGGAATTGATATAATGAAGACTAGTTTTCCAGGTAATGGTGCATTTTCGGAGTACGGAACTTGTGCTTTGGTGTCACGGTTCTTATCCGTTGCATGATCTCAGGTCAGGAGATGAATTATAGATCTTTAAGTTTAGGGGAAATGTGCTCAATACTCGATGTATCTGAGAGAGCATATATCTGAAAATGGTATATTTCCTTGAATGTTAACCAACTTATGCATAGGTAAGAGATTCCCCATTACGAGCGGCTCATATAATGCTTTGCCTAGGGATAAAGTGGAATATAAAGATTTTCTTCTTGAATTATACCTCAGCTTGTTTCATTGAAGTACTAACCACAGTTTGTCAGTTAATTGTTGGTTTGTTTACAAAAAATCACAATGCTAAAATAAAATACATTGTGGTCCTTAGGTAGAGATAACATGTACAGTTGACCCTTGAACTACTGAGTTTGAACTGCTGAGTTTGCTTATGTAGGGTTTTTTCAGTAAATACAGTCTGCCCTCCAGTTCCATGGGTTCTGCATATGCAGTCAAACACAGATCGAAGTATAGAATTTGTGAGATTTGAATCCTGAGCATATGGCTTTTTATACCTGTGAGTTCTACAGGGCAGATTGTGAGATTTGCACATGTGTGGATTTTTGTATCTGGGTGGGTGGGACTGGGGAGTGTCCTGGAGCCAGTCTCCCATGAATGGATACCAGGGCATAACTATCTAAATACACCATTTTTTAAAAGTAAATCTATATATGTAAAAATGAAGCGCAAGCATTGTTAAAATATTTAAGTTACTTACATATTGCCTTAGGAGTTTGTTGGTGGTGGCTTTCGGAACTGCTAATGTTTATTACAGGGTTGAATATACCAGGCAGTTTTAATGCTTATGTACTAAATACAGATTATCTTGCCTAAACTTACCATTACTAATATTTAGTGAACATGTAACTGTGTGCCACAGCATTCTACATAGTGCTTTATATGTATTTGCTAATTTAATTCTCTCAACCACCTTATGGTGAATATGCTGTTATTTTTATCAGAAGATAAGTAAGAGGCTAGGAAAAGACTCTTCCTGAGGGAACCCTCAGTGGCCTAATTTCATAATACAATTGTCTAATCTCCATACTGCCTTCACCACAGGATCTTTGGACATCTGGTTCTCTCAGTCTGGAAAGCTTGTATTTAATTTTATCCCTACCCCCATTTCCGCATAGATACCTCTTATTTACTGGTTAGATTTCACCTTAACCTTACTTTAAGGATGCTTTTGTGAACCTGCAGTCCAGGCTAGGTTCTTTTCTTGTAGCCTCTCATAAAATGTACTTTATTCCTGTGGCATATCGCCATTTATGTTTATTCATCAGGATGATTGTTCTTCCCCGATACTTGAGCAGGAACCATGTTAGGGCTGCATCAGAGTTTGATCACTTTCACATCTCTTAGCACCTCGTCCAGTACATAATAGTGTTTGTCAAGTGAATGAATAAATACTGCGCTGCTGTAGTGTCGACTTCAGAGTATGGCGGTGAATCTCTTTGCCCTTTGGCTTTTGTTGTCCTTATCCTACATTTTCCCACCAGCTCCTTTCTGCTCATAAACTTTCTATTCTCATCAAACTCTGTTCTCAGGTTAGCTCAGAACAAGGCTTTACTAGTAATTTTGGAAGCAATATAACAGGTTTTTTACCTGACTCCATGGAAAGGCTTCAAGGCATCTTTTTTTAACCTCCAGAAATGGTTTGCTGTATGTTGAATGAATGTGCACATGAGCATTTTTCTCAGGAAAGGATCTGGTATTCCACAGTTCATAGGTGGCTTATTCTAAAGGAACCGTCGCCACAAAGGTTTCGGAGTGAGCTTGGAAATGGGTCCATATTTTATAGCTCTCTGCTGGCCTTACATGAACTTCTTCTAAAATCGGAAATTAATGGAAAGGCCTTTATTTCATAGTATGCAGTCAGCACAACTACACATTAATGACTGGCCCAGGGGGTTTGTGTCTGCTTGGAAATGGTGCCTATGAGAAACAGGTTTTATTACCAGCTGGCTTGATGGGCAGTGTTGGTTTATGGTCAGTACTGGATAAACAAGTAATTACTAATTGAAACTTTTAATAAATGGTGGAAAGATAATTGAGCAAAACTTGAAGATTTAGTTTCCCATTACATTTTATTAGACCTCTTCCCACCCCCAGCTTCCTGGTTGATCTTAATTGACTAATCAGAATTTCTAGTGCTTTTCCTTTGTTTCGTTATCAAAAGGCTATTGCTATGTCTAGTGACACATAGAGGGAGGGATGTATTCCAGTTGTCACTATTGTTACCATGCCATTAATTTCTGAAGTATGAAGGACACAGCAGGATATGTTAGTGAGGGTGGGAAGTAGACACTGGTTTGCCTTATTGGGGATGCATCTGAATTGCTCTGCTTAGCGGAATAAATGAGGAGAATGAGCAAGCAATGTTCCTTAGAGCCTTGCTAAGTCATAGGCCAAATTCAGGAGAGCAGCAGGGGAGGTACTGTGCTTTGGACTGGACATCGTTAACTAGGTTGTCAGTTCTCAAGAAGAGTCGACTTTTAAGGGCATCATTCGTGTTTTGAAAGAGTAGATACCGTGAGTCCCATCCTGTGTTGGCAGGTAGCAGCATGTAGGAACTTGGGGAGACTTTTTCCCTCTTGCCGCATTAACCATTTCTGTCATGGGCAGCTCATTTCCTTTTCTCTCCCAGTTGTCCCATTGCTGTGGCAGCAGGAGAGAACGGACCTAGTCTAGCCTGCCAGCGCGGCACGTTCCTCATCCTGGGAAAGATGGTGTTTTCCTGATCATCAGCATAATCTACAACTCCGGAGTGGGAAAGTTCAGTTGGTTTTTTTTCTTTTTTAGCCACCATTAATGGCATTTGCAAGTACTATAAGTATAAAGAAAGGATCATTTTTGAATTGTTCAGTTTGTTACCATATTTACAACATAAGGCAACATAAGATAGGCAAAATATAGTATAAAAATTATTATTTAAATTTGGGGAAAGACCAGACTTTTTCCCCCATGGTTCCACATTTTCGTCTTTGCATTCTTATTATAAACTTTCCTGGAGATTAATTGGCAGGACAAAGTAGCTGAAAAATATTGTGGGATACAGTACTAATATTAATGAATTTCACTATTTTATGGAATTGCCTTCTAGAACAGCTGTTACACAGCAAGTATAAATTAAATATTGGTATTACAATAACTGTTCCCATTGTTGGTTCTCACTGCATGTAAAATAAAATCAAGCCCTTAACGTGTTCTCATTACTTCTCTGTTCTCGTACCTCTCTATCTCATCTCCAGCTGCTCTTGGCTCACTGCTTTCCTTTTTTTTCTTTTATTTATTCATTTCTTTATTTTAAAGATGTGGGGTACAGTTCAGAGTTAGGTACATAAGTGGTTATCATACAGGCGAAGTACGGGTACCCTTATTGATTAACATGCCCCGCTCCGTAGTGTCCCCCTACTGCCAATCCCTTTCTTACAGTATTGTAATAACATTCAGGGTCTGCTCACTGTTTTCTGTTTACACTGGTCTTTTATTGCCTTGAATGTAGGAAGCTTATTTCTTCTCAAGGTCATTGCATCTCTCTGCCTGTCTTCCCACTCTTCTTTCTCTTAACTCCCTGAGACTTGAAGGATGAGAAGTAGCCAGTACCTCCTTAGAGTGGACTTTTCTGACCATCCGATCTTCTCCTTCATGGCCCTTCTCATTTATATTATAACGTAATTATTTGATTATTGATAGCCTGTTCTGTCTCATTAGGTGAGTTCAGGAACCATGCTTGTTTTGTCTTTTTTGCCGCAGCATACCTAGTACCTAGCATAGAGTCAGCACATGGCAGGTGCTCAGTAAATATTAGTTGAATGTACAGATAATAGAAAGGAATTGAGGGAACCGTTCTCCTTAATTCTTCTTAAAATATTCCTTCAGTTCGTTGAAAACTTTTTTAAAAGTAGGTATGCGACCACAAGGAAAAGATGTATATTTCTGTCAGATTCTAGTTTGACTGTAAACTATTCTTTCTCATCAGTGTGTTGTGATTTTTAAAAAGTTCTTCCTTGGAGTCTTTTCCTCACCCTTCCATTTATCTCTGGCTTTTGCTTTTCTCCACTCTGACCCTTCACATTCACTGTTCAGCTTTGTTGCTGCAGCAGTTGAGCCTGCTAGCCTTCCTGTCTAGGTAGGTCTGCATTCTTCCAGATCTGCATTTTGCAGGATGCACTTGGTTAATGCAGTTATTTTGGTGCACATCACTTGGTATTCTGGATTCCTTACTCAAAAACCAAGTCTTCGCACTTAGGGAGTTTCCCCTTCTCCCATTTGCAGGTGGGTCTTTTCCACTGTCTGTAGGATTTGAGTGTGAGACTAGTATTTATTGAACAACTTCTATGAATGTGTTACCATGATGTTCATCTTCTTTGGGCTAAGGTGTAAGTTCTATTATTATTTTATGTAAAAGGTTAAGACTCTTGCCGAAGGTGACATAACCAAACAGAAGCTCATGTGTTTAACCAGTGTTCTCTACAGTATATGGCCTCTCAATATGAGGTCTTATTAATTCCTGTTTAAAAATTCACAAATATGAAATTTGTGAAAAATTTTGTGAAACTGGGCTAAATAAATCCAAAGTTATTATGGAAGAACTAATGAGGAGGAATATGAAGAATATAGTTAGAGGCTCCTGGCCTTACCGTTTTTTAAAACTTGTATTGGGCATTTTAAACAAGAGTATGGTATTAGCAAAAGAATAGGCAACTCAAAGAATTAAGAGATAAGCTCCATGTGTCTATGAAGTACTTCAATTCAGTGGATAAAAGATTAGTTTATGTATTAAATGGTACTGATGGAATTGACTGGCCATTTGGATGTAAAACGTACTAACTAACACTAACGACACAAATTCTAGAGGAATTAAAGGTTTAAATGTAAAAAAAATTATAATCTAGAACAAAATATAGGCAACTGTGAGGTAGGGTTGCAGTAAATCTTTGCGGTCAGTCTTTTTATCAATTTAATTATTTTCAGTCAAGACAATTCAGAATTTATTGAGGAAAAGATATTTAGCTAAATTTAAAAAATATGTATGGTAAAATATAACCAAATACAAAAGATAAATAATAAAATGGGAAAAAAATTATTGTAACAAATTTGGTCAGTAAAATGTCAGTATCTATAATAAGAGCTTCCGATAATTGATTTAAAAATATTAATAGGCAGCTTACAGAGGAACACATTCAAGTAGCCAA
The DNA here is from genome assembly GCA_963574415.1 of Tarsius wallacei. Lineage (NCBI taxonomy): Eukaryota > Metazoa > Chordata > Mammalia > Primates > Tarsiidae > Tarsius > Tarsius wallacei. The sequence continues at coordinate 354 of CAUYQG010041248.1, read as the reverse complement.
TAAGGAATTACTCTAGTGATTAGAGTAATGCGAGTTAAAATAACAATGAGATGCCCCTCAGCTTTGCAAATCATTGAAGTCACTTGGTGCTTGTGAGGGTGTTGGAAAAGAACAATCATGCATGGATGAAAGGAATATAAGTTGCTGCAGGCTTTTTTGGAAAATAATGTCAAAATTGAAAATACACATACCCTTTGATTTAGCAATCTTTTTTTTTTTTTTTTTTTTTGAGTTGGAGTCTCACTCTGTCGCCCAGACTGGAGTGCAGTGGCCGCTCCCGGCCACCGCAGCCTCGGCCTGCTGGGCTCCGGCGATCCTTCCGCCTCAGCCTTCCAAGTAGCTGGAACTACAGGC